>CM060953.1:117664449-117804399 GCA_030765055.1 Mantis religiosa | reverse complement strand
ACTTGCCATTTAAATGTCATTGTAGCCATCATCACAATTATAACTGTCACCTATCCTTAAAAATTCTGCCATCCAACTAATTCCAATTCAATTTTATTTTCAAATATTTCTTACACCAGCTGACATAGCAAGTTTTCTTTATCTTCTTTCACTTTGAATAAATCAAATTCATATTTCTTTGGTCCACTGGCATCTTTGCAGTCTTTTGTTACAACCCTAAATTCATTATTTTCTTTTGACCTTAAATTTTGCAATTTCTTTAAGCACCTCCATTCCATTGTCCATTCTTTCAACCTTCTTCTCTATTTTCTTTAACTCACTTATGTTTCTTGATATGTTTAATACAACATTCATATTATCTTCTGGTTCTAGATTTGACTTAATGGTTTCAGCTATCAACAATATGCTAATACTGCCATTATCATAGCTGTTCATTAGTCACCATTTTACTTACTGATTTTTTTCATAAATATTCTTCCTCCACATGTTCTAATACTCACCCAATATACTTCTAAGTTATATGCCATCTTTGTACTGCAGCATAGCACCTTGCAAATATGGCCAATCACTACTACTGCTTGCATTAGACTTCTCACAATCAGAACATAAATGATTATTCACAATTTAAAATACAAGTGACAGATGAACAAGTAAGTATGCTTCAGTGAAAATTCTTGCTCTAAAAATATTTATCCTCACTCATAGATTAGCCATTTCTCCTAAATCTCATTTAACCTCTACAGAAAATATAAAATATAACTTCTCACTTGATACTTCTGTAACTGAACAAATAGAATTTAATTACATTTAGGATTCATATACTGGTTTCTTCTCATTGTAGGAAATATATGCTGTCTTAATGCACATATAACTTGTTCACATCCTGATATATATAAGAAAAACCTAGGTGATCATTATGATAACGCTGAGGCTGTAATAAATATTTCAATGATTAATAAAGCTGCTACTGAATCAAAACAGAATAATAATGAAATATGAGATAAAAAGGTTTTGATTTCAAAATTCTTATATTTCTGAAAGAAGCTACCTCATTATGTAGGTGTCCAGAACACCTGCAGTAAAGTACTATAAGGTAAGATAATGTAAAGATAATATTCGAAGATAAGAATTTCTGCAAATCCTAGGAGTTAGTTAAAAGTCATGGGAGCAAAAGAGAAATCAGTATTTCCAAGGATATAAATAAAGTCCAAATGAAGTACAAGTGAACGTAAGAAAGTTCATAAAAAGTTGCATGATGGAGAACAGAAGAAATGGAAACAACTTCCACAGAAAGGAATAGGAGTTGCTTTCTTCTTCAAAAGAATTAAAATCTAACTTGCAGCTTTCTAGACAAAAGATCTTTCTTCATCACACCTTCACAAGGGTGCAGTAAAAGCCCGAAATAGCATGGTCCGAAATACTGCAGATTCAGATTTAATGCGGGGGAAAGTATGTCCCACGAAAAATGAGACCATATTTTTTTTAAATCTGTATTCATTTTTTTAATTTTGAAAGTTGAGTTTATAAATGTCCTCAAAGAGCAGTTCTGTACTATAATTTTGGCCCTCATCACACCCCTAGCATTGACTTTGGCCACTTTTTTGCTGTAACAGGACATGGAAACAATAGGTTTTCTGTAAGGTCTAAAACATCTGTGTCTGCAGGAATTCTAAGACCTGGGAAAGTTAAAATATTATTTCAGTCTGAATCACACCTTCTGAGTGTAAAGTCACGTGTTGGGAATACCAAAAATGTTGCAGAAGCGTAAAACGTATTTAGTAGGTGATAAACTAAAAATAATCGCTTGCGTAAAAAACGGGGAAATCAAAGCTAGCTTATCACGTGAGTGTGGCATACCTGAATGAACAATTAAGGGATGGACAAAAGAGCAAGATAAACTTAGAAACTCCGTGAACATGGTGGACAGTGAAATAGGATTGCAAAGAAAAAAAAAAAAAAAACTAAATTGGGTAAAGACAGTGATCTTGAGTGCTTATACTGGTGGTTCTTAATAAAATGAACTGAAGGAGTACCGCTGTCTAACCTCTCATCAGAGCTCAAGCTGTGAAGTTCCATAAAGATTTACATGAGACCAATGATTTTAATGCATCTGATGGTTGGTTTTTGCAGTGGAAATTTCAACACAGTATCAGTCAAACCAGTATTGAGGAAGCTCGCTTTTGTGCCATACATAGGTAAAGTGCAATCGATTTCAGGACTAGAATACACCTTCACGTTACTGGTGAGTAGGTAATTGTATTTAAAAAGTGCTGTACTTTATATTACATACCTTTTTATGAACCTACCTACTGTAATTTATTATTGTGCGAATGTTTCCTTACACCTCCGCAGGATCGACGTTTGACATATCTAAGCTCACATTTCCATATACTGCGGAATTGTTATAACACAGGGTTAAAGCATGTCCCCCAACAACCGCGTTATTTCGGGCTTCTACTGTATTTGGTGCAGGAAGAGTGAACTTCCTAGAAACAACAGACATCAAACAGTGCAGCTAGCCATTGCTGACTAATTCAGAGCTAAAAAGAAATATGGTGTACAAGGAAGGGTTTATACCCTCTATTGCTGACGCCATCAAAACAGTACATATATTGTATTAACAGTGAACAAGATAAAGGATTAATTCTTGAACCTACAATTTGCTTTAAAATTAAGGAAATCCATTAAAGGAGAAAATTACACTTTAACCTTGCATTTTCTTTAATAACCCAATACAATTTCAAATTGGTCTACTTTTGATGCCCACAAAGTGTTTATTGGTTTACTGTTGATCTGTTCAAACACTGTGAATTCCAAAAAAATATTTTATAAGACATTGGTTTACAAATTATCTTTGAGTTAATATACATCCTACACAATCATGTATATTTCACTAAATTAAAGAAATTTTAAAATAGTTAGCTGTCCTATTACCTAATATTTAATTATTTTGTATATTATTATATTTTATTTGTCAAATATCCTGATATTTTAACCTTTTATATATATATAGAGAGAGAGAGAGAGAGAGAGAGAGAGAGAGAGAGAGAGAGAGAGAGAGAGAGAGAGAGAGAGAGAGAGAGAGAGAGAGAGAGAATGGGAGGTAAATAAGTGCAAATATTTCTGTCAGCATTTAAGGGCGATGTGATGAACCTGCAATGTCCACTTTTTCTGATGGTGATGCTCTTGGGGAAAATGTTGCAATGTTTTTAAGAGGTTTAGTATTCCCTCTGATAGGCCTCTGATAATGGTGGCCAACCAATTTATTTAAATTTATTTTATTTGCATTAAACACAACATTAACACCAATAGACATGCATTTGTTTCTCCAGTTCCTTAAACTATAAACAACCTTACATTGCTCTTACAACCCAGACAAATTAAATAAATTTAAGCTATAACACAAAAACACTCCAGGGAAACAAAAAACAGGTGTACAATATCCTGTACGGTTACATAAAGTACATGACAATGCCACTGCATACATCATTATGATTTTAACTGCTTTACACTACAACAAGTGCTCAAAATGTCTACCATTAGCTTTACAACAAGATGTCATGTATAAAATTATTTGTGGTTGGTTTATTGACACTCGTCACTTACTTTTTCATATATTTATGAGAGACTAGTTTCAAAGGCCCTGGCCTCCATTTTCAATCTCTTCCCAACTGGCATTTGTTGTTATCTGCTCTCTCTGGTGGTGGAACTATGAACTTTTTTGTCAAATTATCTGCTGGCGGGATTTCAAAGTTCATTACGCGATCCTTATTTTTCCAGATGAATATGTTCTCCCATGTTGTCAATCTATTTTGGTTTATCACTCCTTTTAATAATTTTGGATTTGGATCAATGTCATGGTTTTCATTCCAAAAATGAAATGCTACTGCTGACTTGTCTTCTTGTTTCAATCTGATGTTTCTAAAGTGTTCTTTGACTCTGGTTTTTAAATTTCTTTTTGTTTGACCTATGTAGCATTTTTCACAATTCTTGCAATTTATTTGGTATATTCCAGATTTGTTACCTGAAGGAATTTCATCTTTTGTTTTTGAATTTAGTAATTTTAAAATTGAGTATCTATTAGTAGGTGGGAAGAGATTGAAAATGGAGGCCAGGGCCTTTGAAACTAGTCTCTCATAAATATATGAAAAAGTAAGTGACGAGTGTCAATAAACCAACCACAAATAATTTTTATATTAATTTTGACGTCACTGTTACTAAATTCCTCCAAACACACATCAAGTATAGGTTAACAAATCTTGAGGAATAAAAAAATGGAGTTAAAGTGTGGAACAAGGAACATGGATACCACCAACAAGGTAGGATTTGGACATTTATCATTTGAAATCAAACAGGATATAAAACTTTTCGGAAAATTACAAGAAAAAAGAAGAAAAATTGCAGCGGACATAAGATTTATAAAAATTTATGTATCAAGAAAAAAGTAGTACCTAATTTCGTAAGAAAAGTAGTAAAATTTGATAAAAATAGTAGACAACAAAAAGCAGCAGAGAGAAAAGTATTAATTGTAGAAAAGAATAAACACTATAGAAATAAAAACACGCTAGAAATAAAATTGTACAATTTACATCAAAAACTTACCAAACAATTAGGAAGTATATTTTGGGAAAATTTTGAAAACAATTTATTAGCATATCTTAATAGAAAAATGAAGACAAAAACAGCAAAGTTAAAGAATAAATTAAAAAATTTATGCCAGAAAGCAGGCACTTTTAAAAAGATAAATCAAAAAGACAAACATAACCTAAAAGATCATCTAAACAATGTGGTAAACCTATCAAACCAAAATTTTACAAAAACAGAACTGAATATGCTGAATCTAGGTTTAAAGACATGTGTAGATTATTCTAACCAAATTGAAGATTACATTGCTGACATCCAAATTGCTACACAAACACTTAATGAAGAAAGTAAAAACACAGTAAAAAACAAATGCTCCAAAATAGTAGAAGAGATTAAAAATGAAAAGAAAAAGAATTTTAGTAACCAAATCATAAAAGCTCTTAAAAAGAAACCGGTTATTTATACTAAAGCAGACAAGGGAAATAAACTAGTAATTCTGGAAAAAGAAGAATACACAAAGAGGATGGAAGATTTGTTAGAAGACAGTAATTACCAAAAAGTAGAAACTAATCCATTAAAGTACTGCATTGAAACCACAAATAAAACGCTAAAAGAGAGCAAAATAATCAACAAAAAAGAATTGCACAAAATTAAAGTAGATAATCCAACATTACCAAGAGTATATGGGCTGCCAAAAATTCATAAAACAGGGAAAGGCATGAGACCTATTACTAGTAGCATAAATGCCCCCACATATAATTTGGCCAAATGGTTACTAAGTAAATTTAATAGTTTTCCAAAATTTGAAAGTGCAAATTTAAGAAACTCTTTAGATTTAGTAGAAAAAATCAAAGATATAAATTTGGACAAAAATGACAGACTGGTTTCATTTGATGTCACATCTTTATTTCCAAGCATACCAACAGAAAAATTGCAGACTGTGTTAAAAAAATGGCTAGCTACAATTGATATGGAAGCAATAGAA
Source organism: Mantis religiosa (assembly GCA_030765055.1). Lineage (NCBI taxonomy): Eukaryota > Metazoa > Arthropoda > Insecta > Mantodea > Mantidae > Mantis > Mantis religiosa. The sequence goes on along the minus strand of CM060953.1, from coordinate 117,798,830 downwards.
GCAGAAGAATATATTTCTCTAACAAAAATATGCATTGAACAAAACTTCTTTAGTTTTAATGGAAAACACTACAAGCAGAAATCAGGATTATCAATGGGCAATCCACTTTCACCTTTTTTGGCTAACTTATTTATGAGTGCATTTGAAACACAAATTAAAAAGTCCTTCCCATTGATCTTCAAGGTTTGGTATAGATATGTTGACGACATCTTTGCAATTGTACCAAGTAAACATTTAGATGATGCATTAAAATTACTCAATCTGCAAGAAAGGACTATCAAATTCACAATAGAAAAGGAAATCAATGGACAACTACCTTTCTTGGATCTAAATATCATCAGGAATGATACAAAAATAAAATTTGGAATTTACAGGAAGCCAACACATTCAGAAAATTATATAAAAATAATAGCCACAACCCAATTACACATAAACATGCAATAATAAACAGCCTTACACACAGACTAGTCAACATACCCATGGAAAAAGAAGAATATTTCAAGGAACAAAAAGCAATAATACACATAGCAGAAGAAAACGGATACAACAAAAGTTTGGTGTTGAAGAAAATTAGAAAATCTAAACTAAAGAAAACCATTAAGGAAGCAACCACATTTATTAAAGAAAAAGAAAGCAACAGCATATTCAGTTCATTCACATATCATCCAAAAACATTTAATAAATTTAAAAAGATATTCAAGGAACAAAATATCATCTTGGCACCTACTAATAGATACTCAATTTTAAAATTACTAAATTCAAAAACAAAAGATGAAATTCCTTCAGGTAACAAATCTGGAATATACCAAATAAATTGCAAGAATTGTGAAAAATGCTACATAGGTCAAACAAAAAGAAATTTAAAAACCAGAGTCAAAGAACACTTTAGAAACATCAGATTGAAACAAGAAGACAAGTCAGCAGTAGCATTTCATTTTTGGAATGAAAACCATGACATTGATCCAAATCCAAAATTATTAAAAGGAGTGATAAACCAAAATAGATTGACAACATGGGAGAACATATTCATCTGGAAAAATAAGGATCGCGTAATGAACTTTGAAATCCCGCCAGCAGATAATTTGACAAAAAAGTTCATAGTTCCACCACCAGAGAGAGCAGATAACAACAAATGCCAGTTGGGAAGAGATTGAAAATGGAGGCCAGGGCCTTTGAAACTAGTCTCTCATAAATATATGAAAAAGTAAGTGACGAGTGTCAATAAACCAACCACAAATAATTTTTATATTAATTTTGACGTCACTGTTACTAAATTCCTCCAAACACACATCAAGATGTCATGTGTCGACACCATGATTGTCACATCCTTTCCCCCACATCAGCTGTAGATAATGAACACCTTTTAGCATTCTAGACAATTCCATCAGCCACAGTAGCTGATCTCTAAGGATCCTGACCCAAAGATTTATCGCAAATCTGTTGAAAATTCCCATGGCGAATGGCGTGCATTTCTCTTCCACCCAGATGGAATACTGTGGAAATTAAATGTGCCATCATGGGTAAACATTGCCCCGTCTGTAAGCATTATGTTGCAAAAACTGCATACTATTTTCACATTGCTGTAAGAACCAGTTACAGAACTCTGCTCTTCTTGCATAATCTGCTTCTTGCAGATGATGGACCTTTTGGTAATAGTATGGATACAGCAGATGTTCATGCAATGTGTGGCAAACACTCCAAGAACTTGTACCTACATCCCCTGCCAAGTGCCTTGTACTCACACCAGGCCTCTCTTCTACAATATGTAAGATTTCATCTTCATGCCGTAGTGCTTCAACATTACAAGTTGGTCCTCTACCTACATAACAGGGATGAAGAGCACCTGTATCATGGAATCTTTGATGCTCTGCAGTGAACGTTCATCTGTTAGGAAGACGGCGATTTGGAAATCGTTGTCGATACAAGTCCCTTGCAGCATTGGCAGATTCCCCAGCAGCGCTGTAAATTAAATGAATATCTGCTAATTCAGCATATGTAAAACTATTCATACTGTATACTTTGTAAACAACAGTCTGTTGCTGAAAATTGGTTCTTATTCCTTCGCTGTAAGTTGCTTGAATGACAGCCGGCTTTATGTGTTATGTAAACACAGGTGTCCTTGTGTGTGCACTGGGTGTAAACATTGAAAGCACACAATGCAGGGCCGTTCAAAAAACATGCTATCCTTAACTTCATGAATCAATTATGACATTGCTATTAGCAAGCGGACAAACCGAGATACACATATGTGTTATACACATTATTCTGAACTATATATAAAATTATTTGCAATTATTCACCTCCCACCCTATATACATCAATTATATATGTAATTTATTTAATATACATATATTTATTAACAGTCTGCGCCTTTATGACAATCCTAAAATAAGACCACTATCCAATTATTGGACATTCTCTCTTACATGGATAAGATGCCACTTTTGGTTTAGCTCTAGAGATGGCTCTTAGCAGCGTAGACTTCCCAGCATTTGGAAAGCCAACCAAACCCACATCAGCAATGAGCTTAAGATCCAATACAACTGTGTGAGATTGCCCTTTCTCTCCACTCCAATGTGTAGCAGGATTTCCACCAGTACCACCATAAGCCAATAATAATGTGCTACCCTCTTCATTCAGCTCTCCTGAAAGAAAAAGTAGTATTAAAATTCGTAAGCTTTCACGGCCGGTGTCAGTATAATATAAAGTATTAACGGGCTTGTGGACCGTGGTCTACTGGGCTCCTTCTTCATCTTCCCAGACGTTTCGTCTGCTGCTGCGGAAAACGAAGAAGGAGCCCAGTAGACCATGGCCCACAAGCCCGGTTAATACTTTATACTATAAAAAGTAGTATTGTTAAACTCTACATCACCTGTTCAACATTGTGCCTGCAATGTGATTTCCTGGCACCATAAGCCAAATTTTTATTCTGAGAATTTCTAATTTTAAACTAAATTTCAAAATAAAATTACTTCCTTTCAAACACCTTCCTAGTAAACACTTGATTTTATACCATGAGATAGCTTTTGACACTCAAAGCTGACTCATTATTTCCCTCAACAAATAATAGACCTCAATTTTTGGGAATTGGAAACAGTCACTTTAATTCCAACAAAGCTCTACCTCAAACAGTAAGCTCATTCCTTTAAAATTGTATAGCGAGTGAAAGATTCAGTTTGTTTACAGTTATAGTGATAGTGACTAAAGGAGCCAGGTTTTTAAACAAGCATTCATTATAGCTTGAGAGATTGTGAATGTAGGTTCAGTTATATGTTTTGTGTTGGATGGATGTTCTTTATAAAATATGGCTAAGGGTTAAATTACCAGTAATTGGCACGAGCAGCATTGTTTTGTTTTCAGAAGAAAACCCATGTGTTTATTATGTATACAGGGCAATTCTATAACTTCTGGTTAAGAATACTGCTAACAATTATTGTTACGGCTAACAACCGAGTGCTAACAAGTATGGCAGGTTTTCATATTCTGTAGCCATCCTTGTTATGGCGACGGATCTTCTCAACCATGTTGTTAAGCATCTGGAGCAACTCATCACAAATTGATACGCTTTGGAAGCGTGTTGTTTTTCCACCGCTCTTGGTGCACCAGTTCATATAGTGCAATTGTGATCACTTTAAGATACCCGTTCTGAACAGACCAAGTTGGAATGCAAGCAAGCTATAAAGTCTTGGAACAGCAATGCAAAATATATATATTGATGATTGCAGAAGTAATGCCATGATTAATTCGACATAATGATTTATAAATATAATAAAAGATGCTGTTTTTTTAGGGTAGTACATAATTATTTGTAAATATCGTCTTATATGAACTAAGCATTTTAAATTTTTATTTGTTTGGTATATCAATGATTTATTGCAAAGCAATACAACAAATAACATTTTTGTACTTCTGGAAGTACTAATAGCATAATTAAAATTGAATTTTGTATTTTCATTGTATTAGTCTCCAACAAATACTGGAATGAAGTATAAGCTCTAGTGCATCCTAAGCATGAACATTCTATTTAGCTGAAAAAATATACCCTTTTACAAATATTTAAATAATTGTGCAGCATATAAAAGATGTATTTCTCCGTTAGAAATTAAAGTAATTCATCAGAGATTAGCTGAAATTCTTCCGCTCAAGCATATGGTGGTAGGAAGTATATTTACACTTAGCACATACGTATATAGTTTCACTTTACCAGGATTAATATTTAAGCAATTGTCGCAAAGTGATGAAAACACAAAGTAAAAACTAAATATTTGACAGCTTTGCATTTAATAACACTGTCCTGATATACTTTCCCAATTTTGATGATCCATGAATGATAGAGAACCGCAACCATGATATACTTTCAAATAGGTACTCAATAAGTTTCTTATACACTATCTGCGATACAAAAATATTATGAGAAATATACAACAAAAGCTATTATGAGCTTCAGGGCAAAATAGGAGTTTAAAGCTTCACTACTTGTACTCTTAGCTAAACTATTTTCTAGATAATTTTGGATTCTTCAACAATGAACAAGGTGAATGATTTCAGCAGGAAATCAAGGAGATGGACTGGAGATATTAGGGTTGATCGAACAATGCGGACTACTATTGGAACTTGAAAACAGAAGTTCCTTAATCACAACTTAAATGTTAATCAACGCAACAGACTTTCCGGCCAAAGGAAATATAACTTCACACCTTATTTTACAAATATGCAGGTATTTCCGTATATTTATTACTCAGAAATTCTTTCTGTATTCATTTTGTAACGCACAATATTTACATAAAAACACCACTTTGAAATTATGTGATTTGAGAGAAAACTTTATGTAATAGAGAAAAATGGACAGCATGATTCAATTTAGCACAGCGAAAATAGTCAACATCACCTTTTAGATTGCAGACCTGTGAAGAAAGGTTATATTTTACAGGACAGTATAATTTCTTATAATAACCTGTAATCAATACTGAAATGAAATATGAATTTTGGTGATTTCGTAATATACATGTGCTATCTTCTAGCATTTAATTTGAAAGAAACTGCGCTATTTTTGGATATTTGTTTGCTTTTGTATCAACTGATAAAGAAATGTGGAAGTTATAGTTTGTAGGACTTTCTAACACAAACCAGCATTTCAAACAATACACGACAGAAAATTAAATATAAATGCTTGATTACAAGATAATTTTGATGAAGAAATGAATCTCAGAGCAAACATTTCTTCGATGTGTTCTTTACTACTGCGTAAATGACAAGAGGTCAAAAGTGAGGTTAGGAAACTCTTTACGTGTTTCTCGTATAAGCACACACTTTTAATTATTTTCACCCACACAAATTTATAGTTTCACTTTACGATGTACGAATAACATAAGGTTATCTATCTCCTGCAGTGTCCTTCATTCCTTTGTGCTTCAAAATCAAATTTCAGCAAGGAAACAGTAGTATTGCTGGTGCTAACAAAAGGGTCTTGCCTCTTGTTATCCTCAACCATAACTTTCTTCCTCACAACCAGATGTTGTTATGTTACGATGTAACAGAATAACAAATGGCACGTAGTGGCTTTAACAAGTGGTTCAGCTTCAACCAGACGTTGCAGAATAGTTCTGATAGTGGTTATGAATAGTGCTTGTAATGTGTAGACACATGCACCTCATTGTGCATGAATAAAATGTCCCTGAGAATGTAAGAAAGTTGGACAGCACTGCTCTATATCTTTTTGAAAACAATTGCAATATAATCTCATTGCTGTTTTTCAAGAGAATAAGACCTAAGAACAGTGCAGTGTTGTCCTCTGCGATCTAGGAATGGAATGTGTAGTGTTTAACGTCCACTTTTACTACATACGACACCGCAGGCGATCTGCGATCTAGGGGTAACATACTAGCCTCTAATTATCAAGGTTCAGGTTCAAATCTGGTGGAGGGCAATGGGTTTTGTCAGGCATAAAACCCCTTAACATGGCTTCCTTCAGAAGGGAAGTTAAGCCAGTGCTTCCATTTCTTACATTTATGACAGCTTGCATTATTGTATTATTATTGTATTACTGCATTATTGTATTATTATAGCTTGCATTAGTCACTAGCCAGCTGGCTAGTTATGCAGAATTGTACATGAAATATTTGAGAATTGCATGTAAATGCACAATAAGTGGGATATTACTAACAGTAAGCCCATTTATAAAAGCACCATATCATTAAAATGCAAAAATATTATTTAGACATATATGAAAGAAAATTAAAGTACTAACCCAGTTTACGACCAAACTCATCCACCACTGTTACTCCTACAGGTACTTCAATTGTAACATCTTTTCCTGGTGCACCCAGCAAACAATTCTTGCCACTGTTCTCTCCTGGTTCAGCTTTAAATCGTTTTGTTGGGTTCTGCCTTATCAGTGCATTCAAAGTTGTCTCTTTATTAAGATAAAAACATCATCTATTAGTTTCAAACTCAGAATGAAAGAGGAAAAAATCTTTTGTTATAGACCTATCATGAAATAAAATAAAGAAATTAATACCAATAATAATAATAATAATAATAATAATAATAATAATAATAATAATAATAATAATAATAATAATAATAATAATAATAATAATATACATCTAAATACATGGGTAAAATGGAAGTTCAAAAATGCTAAATTAGAAGAATTTATTAAACATAAACAAGGCTTTCTAATATCCCTGAGCAAGGAATGACTAGCAAATTTTCTCTATTGCAGCATGTCCCGAAACTTTATACATGCTATAAAGAGAGCTATCCTTTGAACATAAAATATGTCTAATAAAGCAGAATTCACATGATTAGTTACAAAAGGGCATATCTATATTTTTTAAGTTTAAGAAGACAAAATTCATCTATAATGAAAAAAAAAAAAAAAAGGTACTTCATTGATATGTGAATTACAAAATAAAAGGGAATTAAAACTCAGTTTTAATCAATTTTAATCATTCAAAAGTAATTTGCAGCTTATAACTTTTATTACTAAGCATAAGAACTACTGAAAACATTCCATGATGTTGAAGGTAAGTGTCAAAAAGAGATTCAGGGTTTTTTATTCCTCACTGAAGTTATCTTTGTTTTACAATTTTGCCATGGGTATAAGTTGTAATAAGAGTCAAATGACTACCCTTGACAACTTGGAATACCAAGTTATTTTATCAAGATGCCTCCTCATTAATAAGCAAAAGAATTAAATAAAACCAAAACAGACTAATGAAATCTATTTCCTGAGACCATCATACAACTGAGGTGAAGAAATAAAAATTGCGAGCTTAGTATTCTGAGAACCTGAGGGTAGATAAGGTTGTGCAAATGTTTTGGAAGGCACAGCTATCCATTTCCTTGGAGAATAGTACAGCAGGGCCAGGGGCAATTCAAGACGTATTTTCTTTACCATTTAAATCATCAGAGCATTATACATGAAAATAATGTATCTACATCATTTGTATATTTAGGCTTGCTTAAGTATGATTAACATTGATGGTATTTTATTACCTCTCACAACAAAAATCTCCACAATTTGTGAACAGTGCTATTTGCTTCAAGCATTACATAAATAATGTAAAACGAAGTAACAAGGTTGACAATATGTACAAGTTATTCTGTAAAGAGGCTCTCGGATTGACAAGGATGGCTCCAGGTGAAGTGGCACTTCTTGAAATGGGGGGGACCAGGAGAAAAGGAATAATCTTGGAGAGAATAGTGAAATTTTGGTTTAGCTGTTTGAGTAAATAAGAATAGTTGGTGGAAAGTGGTAGAGAGAAATATGGACAAAATAGGAATGGGGGACATATGGAGGGCAGGTGCAGGAAATGAGAGAGGATTTTGGAAAAAGGTAAGGACAAGAATGGAAGACAAAGAAAGGCAAGAGATATGGGGAAGCACAGAAAACAAAAGTTCATTGAAGTTTTACAGGATTTTGAAAAGGGACTGGGGAAGAGAAGGTTATATAGACAACTGCAGTAGGACCGAAAGGGAAGGATTAGCATGGATGAGAACAGGTGCAATATTTATGAAAGGATTAAGGTGGAGTGAGGTAGGAATATGTGAATTATGTGGGGGGAAGAAAGTGTAGAGCATTACGTAGTAAGATGTGAAGGAGTTGAGAAGTGGAGGAAGGAGGCATGGGAGAAAAAATGGGAGGAAGTTGAGGGTAAAATTGTAACAATAAGAATGCTGACAGGGAAGCAATGGAATAGGAATAAAAATGAAGGAAGAGTTCTTGGTAAAATGAAAGATAAATAGTTGAGGATAGTCAGAAGCAAAAGTTATGAAGGGGGGAAGGAAGAAGGGGAGGAGGAAGGATTTTGCAGAGAAAAGTAAGGGACACAGGTAACCCCTCAGTGAAGCATAAGGCTGTTATGCCAAGCTGGCTGAGGGGTGAAAGAAGGTAGTCACTCACTTCTTGTACATAGGTTAAGGAAGGATAGTATGTAAACAAAAAGGTTCTCTGTAACACTTGTAAATTACTTTCTTATGTACAAATAAATATCAAATATGTTTGGTTGGTTGGCATCTAATATTGAGCACTTGATAATAAGATCATTCGCTCTCTTGCACTCCAATATTTAGCGGGAAGGTTGGTCTCTTCTATAAAAGCTGGACAGTGGATGAGGTGATTTTTATTCATATCCTCATTTAGATTGCAGAAAGGGCATTTAGGTGAATCTGTTATGCTAAATCTGTGTAGGTGTTTATTTAGGCAGTCATGTCCTGTTATGGATGTGGATAAATATCAAATATCAAATGTAAAACAATTTCTATTAAAAGGAAGTTGAAAAAATTTAATAATTATTCAATATTTAATCACTCATAATATATAGCCATACAAAGCTGTACATAGCAAGAAAGTAGCTGATTACCTTAACAATTGTGGAAACTAAAATTAAAAAGCATGACTATAATTACCTTCTTTAGCTATAGCCAGCACATCCCCACCCTTTCCACCAATGCCCCCATATTTGGGGTAACCCATTCCTCCAGGACCACCTCTGACATTTATACGTAAAGAATCAATAAACCTGGTTTTCAAATACTGCCGAATCTGAAATGAAACATTTTGTTAAGTGTCTTAAGTTAAAAGTTCTTTTTACATTGATACACTTGGGAATGTATAAATTACTTGCCAATAATAGATAATATAAAACAAATTTGCACCAAAATGGATTTCCAAGTGATTCTGATTAAAAGATTCAATATTATATTGCTTTGGCTAGTTCTGAAAATACAAAAACAAATTGCATCTACCAATTTATTCAGAAATTAATTTAAATAACTTCAACTAAAGATACATTAAGAAGTATCAAATGTTTTATTTTAGTAGAGTTTGAGGATATGTATGTGATTTAAATATTTAAAAACAAAAATATGCCAGATTTCACCTCCATGGAATGTCTCTACTTGTACTTCAGCATAATTTTGTAACTATTTCTTCTAAAACAGAAAAGAAGATAGCTAAATAAACATATGTAAAGTTAATAGGTGGAAATTAATCATTCCTTCAATTGGAAAATTTAATGTCATGACAGCATGTTGGCCTTGGTAGCTCAATGGGTAAGAGCAACTAGATGGAAACCAGGAATCCCGGCTGTGGCATTGAATTTTTCAGTTTGACTCTATATGTAAAGTTAATGAAATTTTTATTTGCAAAAAGGATTTAAAAATAATAAAATATATTTTTGTTATTATTTGGGAAGCATTGCCTGATAGTAATCCATTACTTAATTGCTCTACCAGCCTTGGTAGTTTTCTGTTTCCTTATAGGAGTAACATTATTGCAAAAAGTTGCATTTGTGGCTGCCAGAATTGCTTTTATTGACAGTAGCTTTCTCTGGTTCTTAGCAAGTGCACTACCATGTGCCTGTAATGTTCAGTGTTGTTATACATATTTACTCCAATTTAATGGTGAGATGAAGGTGAAGGCCTTCCTGTATGACTGGATATAATTAGTAAATGATTATAGAGAGCCTCTGTTCTGATAGGTAAGTAGGTCATAATATAAGTGCAATGTGACTTAATATTTATCCATTGTTAACAGATTTCTTTAGGTTTTGAATTATATAATATGTATTAAATGAAACTTATTCAAATTACATGTTTTGTAACATCAGTTTACTTCGTGATATGCACGGTGTCATTTAAAGAATAATGTTTGATAGTATTAAAATGATATCAAGAGAGCACCAGGGGAAAAAAAAAAAATCACACAAAATCCAGGAGTTACAAATAATTGAGCACCCACATGCAATAATGGGGTAAGTCTAGTTACCCCATTTATGCAAAGTATATGAAATTCGGAATCCTCAATGTCTGTTCTGTAATAATGAGTTAGTATTATACTTCTAAGAACAGCCAATAGACTGTAACACGTGTTTTGTTACACTGCTGCATGGTTTCTACGAGTCATGCGCTCAGTGTTTCACTATCCATCAGCTGATTGTTACACAGTCGTAACAAAGCAAAATGAGCTCAGATTCAGATTTTATAGGTGATTTGTCCCTTGCTGAAGAAAAAAAAAATGAGAAAGGAAGAAAAAGGCATACATACAGTCTAAACTTTGTTAATGAAGTAACATATGAACTGTACTGGAGTATAGTAATATAATTTAATAATAATAATAATAATAATAATAATAATAATAATAATAATAATAATAATAATAATAATAATAATAATAATAATAATAATAATAAATATATATTGTCACACAAGCGTCGGAACACCCTATAGAGTTGGCAAGCAGGAGAAGGGTCGATGTTCGCCCCGCCCCCTCGTTTGTCTTATAGCGTTAAGAAGGGATGGCTGGGACAAAAAACATCACTGCGCTGTCTCTTTCTGTTCCACCTGTGTTCTCGAACTTACGGGATATTTCCCCTAATTGAGAACCTTCCAGATCGGCAAGCGGATCCTATATAAGCAACACGTCGTGCAAGAGGAGTGAGTCAGTCAGAGTTCTTGGCAATCAGCGTAAGAGTTCAGTGCTAGTGTAAGGACGAGAAGACTGTGTATGTGCATCGGAGTTTACGTAATCGCGAGTGCAAGTGTAACTTTAACGGACGAACTGGTGAATTGTAATTGTGTGCAGTACGTAATTCTGTGTAATTGGCAAGTGTTAAACTGTAAGTCGGCGGAATTAAAGAACATTGTTGAGTGGTGAAATTGGACTTTTCATTTCACGAACCCACAAAGTCACAATATATATATGTTCCTTTGAAGAAATGCTGTAATAAAATGTGTTGTAAAACAATCTCTAAAAAAGCAAGAAGAAATTTTCACATCTTTTTGGGATATTGGAGACTATAATCAGCAGAACTATTTTCTAGCTGGGTTAATGAAGAGGAGTGAGCCTAAGGCTAAAACAGCAAGTCCAAAAACAAAAAATCGAAGATGGTGTTGGAAATACTTCATAGATGTAAGAGGTGAAAAATGTGGTGTATGTAAAACATTTGTGTATTAACTATTACAAGTGAGTATCAAACGAAGTGATGTACTTCAAGCCAATATCTGATCTTTTGTGTTTCATGTTTTGCAACAGGAGCTTCTACACCAGACAAATCTTAGTGTTTTCTGATGCTTGCAGCGGGCTAAACAGGAATCAGACTTTAGTTAGATTTTTTTCTGTATATTTCTGTGACGTTGGGAATCACCATTAGACATGTTTTTCCTGTTCGGGGGCATAGTTACTGCCAGTGTGATCAAAGTTTTGCTACATATTCACAAAAATTAAGAAAACAGAAGTCATTGAAACACCTAGCAATTACATCAACATAATAAATCTGCTAAGAAGCCTTCCTTCATTGTTCTCAAGGGAATTGTGTTAGATTATGATACAGCAATAATGCACAGTAATCAGTTGCAACTACTGAGTAAAGGACTTAACTTTCCCAAGGCTCAAATGATATCCTACAAGCCCTATGGTACTTTAGTTCAAGAAAATTACTCTAATATTAGATTATTAAAAACATACAAGGTATGTTCTAATAAGAAGAAGCTTCAAGCTATACAATTTGTGACAGCTCCGTTAAGAAGGCCAAATTAGATGTCGTCAAATCCCTATCCTGTTACTTATCAGAAAAAGGCAAAAATGTTTATGAGCAAATTTATTGAGCAAGCAACCAAACCTCAACCACAACAAAGCTGACAGCAGTTCAAGTGAGAGTGACTAGTGAGACATCCTTATGTGACTAGTAATCATATAAGATTAACAGATGATTGAATTACAATATTCTTTATGCCTGTAATTAAGTTTCTGGCTTCTAATTGGTGGTGAAAGTCAAAGTGTATATAAAAGTGCAGATAAATTAATGTTTTATTTCATTATTTCGAATAAAGTTAACTTTTTCTGAACATTCATGCAATAATGGGGTAAGTCATTTTTCACTATTGTTATTGTTATTATTATTATTATTATTATTATTATTATTATTATTATTATTATTATTATTATTATTATTATTATTATTATTATTATTATTATTATTATTATTATTATTATTATTATTATTATTATTATTATTATTATATATCTTACAATTCAGTTCAGGTACCATTACTATATCAGTAAATACATTCCCAAATGTTGCCAAATAAAGACCTGCGAGGTCTTGAAATATTGTAGACATCTGTTATTGAAATATTATCTTCTGAAATGTTTATTTGACTGTAGCTCAATTAGATGTTTTAAGATTTACCCTATTATTGCATGTGGGTGCTCAATTACACTACTGCCTTTTTTTTTTTTTTTCTTGAGAAAATCTGTAGGCAGACAAATTTTGAAGAAATGAATTTAATGCAAGCAAAGAGAATCTTTAGCAGTGTATTCATTTTTGCAATGAAATTGTGAAAGATTACCCACAAATACATCCTAGAGCAGAGGCATTTCTTATTCTGGTGCAACAATAGCATACATGGATAACACTTCACAATGATTTACTTTCCATGAAGTCTGTAGTACCTACTTCACACCCACAATTGTAAAAGAAATCAGTGTTTTTCTTCATTGACAATGAACAACTTCTGGTTAGAGAACATGTTCCCTGGATACACAGAAAACAAAACAGGAGAGTCTGAATTCAAAAAAGCAATTTCTGAGCAATAAAACTTATGAAGCACAGATTTTTACATGGCATCCACTTAACACTGGATTTTACTTTGCTTTAGTCAGATCATGTAATTTTGACCCAATAGAAATGTTCAATGGTTTGCATCAGACAACAGAACCAACAATATGCTGGAATATAGAGTAATGACATTCAGCATGAACATTTTGAAAACTGGCTTAATTTCCATTCCATCCCTTTCCAATGTTGTAATACAGAATAACTGTAAATTTGGAATTCCAGAAATGTTTCAAAGACCATGTTCAGCATCAGAAATTCTGCAGCCGATCATGTTGCAGCAATCTTTACCAGATTAACCTCTTAACTTATGTATTCATATACAATATTATAGTTCTTTTTTCACCTATTTTTATTTTTAAAATGAAATTGTTTTTCAAGTGCTCAACAATGAAAATTTTCATCCTTGAATATACCCTAGTTTAAAATCACAAGTATACTTGTGATTTGTTTATCCCCTTTTTCTTCTTGAAATTTCATTAACAAAAGTGAATTCTGGGTTCCAAAGCACTAAAAAATAGACAGCAACACATTTACAGCCATTATTTATATGTTTGTGTCTGTGTGGAATATCCTGAAGAAAGGATCAATACATAAAGCTACTCCACAATCTTTACACATGTATCTAGATTCCCTCCACGCCTTCTTCCCTTTGGCATCATGCATACTACTGCACATCCTACATGTTCTTGATGGATTCTGCTTCTTCTCGGTTGGAGGAATCGCGATGGAAAATGATATCCAACAAGTCAAGATGGGGTTGCCTTTGCTGATGGATGGCCAATGGCTTTTGGTGACAAATCCTCCCTCTGATGTTTTTCAGTGAGCTGCTCAGCAACAGCCACGTGGAAGTCAAGGGCACTGTGCTTTCCTTCATGTTTTTATACAGGACAAAGACATTCCATTCTGCCAACTCCAAAAGATGAAAAAATGTCTTCTTGTAGTACTTCTTGCCCCTCTTGTGTGGCAATGGATTGTTTGATTATGTGCTGATCAAGTTTATCCACACCTCCCATTGTGTCATTACAAGCAAATACAGCTGCTGGTTTGACAATTTCTTTGTTTCTTACTTTCCGTGTCTGCATTTCTGCATTGTGGATAGCATGCAGACATCTCTCTTATCTTTCCATTTCAGTGCAGTTAGTTTACCTCACTGAAATGCTGCAAGCTCCCCTTTCTTTAGTTTCGTAATCCAGAGAGAAGGCAACATTTCTTTTTTTGTTTGATGCACAGTGCTGTGCATATTGGTTCTTTTGGTCAGCAGAAGGTCAGCAAGCTGGGGAGAACTATAATAATTATCCAGAGTCAAGCAGTATCCTTGGCATGTGTAGACAATAGTTACGGCATGGAAACAACAGCTAAAAAAAGTGAAAATGAATACTTAAGTACAATAGTAAGTAGCTCAAATGAAAGGAAAGAAGGGGAATCCAAACAAATGGGAAAAAAGCTTGATGAAGCTAGGCTGGAGAATCCAAGAACGCGGGAAAGGATGTCACATGAGGCCGAAACAATCGCATCGCTTCAGTTGATCGTGGATATGTTAAATAAGCATCTACAACGGTCGCAAGAAGAGGTAAGAATGCTACAAAAAGAGAATGAGGAGTTGAAAAGAGCTCTGCAATTAAAAAATTCACAAAAGGAAACAGCCTCTATGGAAGAAAAAGCGTTAGAATCAAGCATGGGCTTCACTGAAGTGAGAAACCATAGAAAATGGCCAGCCATAGCCGGTAAGATGCCACAGATTGAAATCTCAAATAAGTACAAAGTATTGAACCTACTGCAAGAGGAGGAGCATCAAATAAAATTACCTGAGGCTGGTTTACAAGAGAGGACAAAAGTTCATGATGTCTCCAAATTCCAATGGACGAACCCTAACCTCGCGGCGCAAAGGATGAAAAACCAAACAACAGAAAGTGATCAAAACACGGTGTTAGTGCTCGGTGATTCTATGACAAAACATGTGAGTGTGGAGGGTGCAAAAGTGATATCATTTAGAGGAATAAATGCTCAACAAATGTGTCGAATGGTAAGTGATGTCAAAATAGCTAGCAATCCTGAAAAAGTCAAAGTGGTAGTGCTTCACGTGGGAACAAATAACTTAAAAACATCACATAGTCCAGATGAAATTCTCGGTGAAGTCTACAATCTTATTCTCTCCACTAAAAAATGTTTTCCAAACGCTACTATTGCCGTAAACAGCGTAGTAAGAAGGTTTGATGTGCCAAGCAACTATATAAAGTGTAAATAAAAACATAAGATGGGCCTGCCAAGCTCTAAAATCTGTGTTTGTGAATTTGGACAAGAAGCTGAATGAGTGGTGCATAGGAAGAGATGGTTTACACTTAAATAGAAAGGGGTCAAACAAATTGAGTGAAGCTATAAAAGATGTTGTAAATATAATATGTAAACAACCGGTAAACTGGTGAGGAAGTCAGATGGTGTAAAAACATCTTGTCAGGTCAGTAATTCAAAACATGATTCACCAAATAATGTAAAGAGTAAGCAATGTTCTCAGACCCATTGGTTAATGCATCTTAATATACAAGGAATAAAAACAAAATTTGAATCATTAGAAATATTTCTGGAAGAATTATATTTCACAAACATCTCAGTTATATGTTTAAATGAACATTGGTTAGGTAATTCAGAAATTAAATTACTAAACAAACTACAAGGTTATAATATAGCTGACTATTACATTAGGAAAACAGGACAGCGGGGAGGTTCATGCATTCTTGTTAAAAGTTGTTTGTGTAAAAATATAACGATAAAAATAAGAGAAGATCTAAAAGTATGTCAAGAAGACCACGTATTTGAAGTATCCGCAATTGAACTAATTGAGCTGAAGATCATTGCTGTCTCTATATATAGAGTGCCTTATTACAACACCTTTGAAATCTTTTTTAAAAAATTTGAAAATCTATTAATAAAACTACACAAAGAAAAGGGTAAACACATCATAATTGCAACTGATAGCAATATAGACATCCTAAACTCACATTGTTTATTAAAGAAGGGAATGGCAAACAAATTCTTAAATGTTATTGAAATGTATGGGTTTAGCCCTCAATGCAAAGAACCAACCAGAGTAACCACCACAACTAATACTTGTATTGACAATATAATAACTAATAGTTTATATGAAAGTGGAAATTGCAGAACAGTCGAAACTGGTTTCTCTGATCATAAAGCGTTATTTGTTACTTTTCCGAATGAATGCATAAAAAATGAAAAAAAATGAAAAATATAAAACAATGCGAGTATTTAGTGATGAAAACATAACTAATTTTAAAAATCAGATCGCAGATATAAATTGGCACTTCGACATATCACAAACTGTTGATGATAATTACAATGCATTCTTAAATCAATTCTTTATTGTTTATAATCATTGTTTTCCTAAAAAAGTATCCAAACAAAAATATAAAAACTTCTCGCTAAACTGGTGTACCCCGGGTATCAAGGTTTCGAGTGCAAGGAAAAGATTATTGTATAGACTTACCAAAGAATCGAATAACTTACAGTTAAAACATTATTATTCGAGTTATAGTAACATTTATAAAAAAGTCATAAAGAGAGCCAAACAAATGGCCATTGAAAATTATATAAAACAAGCTCAAAACAAAAGTAAAGCCACATGGCAGTTAATTAAATGTGAATTAGGGCTAAGAAACAAGCAACAAAATAAATCACTAAGTAAAGCTATTTCAGTAGATATGGCTGAATCATTGAACAAATATTTTACGAATATTCCAAATGTAATTCGAAAAACACCCCCATGCATGCCTCATGCTCTTAAGAATGTGGAAAAGAGTACACCCAACACACAGGTTTTTGATCTTGGATATGTAACAACAAATGACGTAAAAAACATTATTGCAACTTTGAAATCAAAAAATTATAGTGGATGGGATGATCTGCCACCTAGGCTTGTAAAAATAATTGGGAATAAAATAAGTGAGCCACTTGCAAAAATATTTAACCAATCTTTTCATTATGGCATTTTTCCAGAAAGAATGAAATATGTATTAATAACTCCTTTGCACAAGAAAACTATCGCCCAATATCAGTCTTGACAAGTTTTTCAACAATATTAGAAAAATTAGTATATGTTAGACTAAAAGCTTTTTTGGAAAAAAATAAAATATTAAATGATTGCCAACATGGTTTTAGAAAAAATTTATCAACAATTACAGCTGTAACCAAATTAGTAAATGAAATAGCACTAAATTTAGATTTACAAAAAAATACTGCTGCAATAATGTGTGACATTTCGAAGGCTTTTGACTGCGTAAGTCATCCAATTCTTTTAAAAAAACTTGAATATTATAATATAAAAGATCAAAACTTAAAGTGGTTTCATTCATACCTGTCCAATCGCAAACAAAGTGTAATTAGTAAATGTAGCACTGGAATTTATAAATCAAAATGGAGAGAAAATACCAGTGGTGTACCGCAAGGCTCTGTGCTGGGTCCTCTGCTTTATATACTTTACACTAACGATTTACCTCAAAGTATAAATGGGTATCCAATATTGTATGCAGATGACACATCAGTTATTTTACAAAATATAAGTCATAATAGTTTGCAAACTGATATAAGCAATGCATTAAATAACTTAGACAAATGGTTCACTGATAATGGTATGAGCTTAAATAAAACAAAAACTAGTATTATACAATTTAAAACTGCTGCTAATGCTAATCTGAAACAAGATAATGTAGACAATAATAATAGTTCTACAATAAAGGGTTATAGTAAGATATTAGGAATGCACATAGATGAATGCTTAAAATGGAATATCCATATTGAACATATAACCAAAAAATTGAATTCGGCCTGCTATAACATGTTATGCCTGACAAATATGATGAATATAGAAACAAAAAAAATTGTATATTACAGCTATTTTCATTCGATCTTGGCCTATGGTATAATATTGTGGGGAAATGCATCGGGATGGGAAACTGTTTTTAAAATTCAAAAAAAGGTAATACGTATAATGTTACATGCTAACTTTAAAGATTCATGCAAACCACTATTCAAAAAATTAAAAATTCTAACAATGCCCTCAGTATATATTTTAGAGTTATCCACCTATGTATATAAAAATTATGAGAAATTTATCCAAAAACAAAATCGTCATCATTACGGCACTCGGAAAGAGTCCAGCATAAAATACCCCATGCATAGATTAACATTATATGAAAAAACACCCCATTATATGGGTATAAAAATATACAATAAATTACCTCAACGACTCAAAGAAATAAAAGCTCTGAAACTATTTAATAAAAGTGTAAAAGATCTGTTATTACATAAGACATATTACTCCATACAGGAATTCATGGATGACACAATATCATAACTACTTGTAATTGATAATTATTTATTTATTTATATATTATTTGTTATTTATTATTATTTATTATTATTACTTGTAATTGATAATTTATGTACATATACATTAGAATTAGTTTTTCTTTTTCTTTCTTTTAAATTTCTTTTATGTATAACCTGACGACTCACCAGTTTACCAGCTAGGCTGACAATGTAAACGTTATGTGACAATAAAGATTCTATTCTATTCTACTCCGACCTGTGTATTTGCAAGCATACTCCTCTATGCAAGTGATATTGTTTTGATTGCTGATACACCAGAAAGGCTTCAGCAGGCAGGTGGAATGGTATGAAAAACTGAAAATGAAAGGAATGGTAGTGAATACAGATAAAAGTAAAGAATTGTGGCTCTCAAAATTGGACAGTCAGGAACAAGACCTTGACATATTTTGTGGAGGAAGACCTCTCAAAAAAGTAAAAACATTTGAATATTTTGGAACCATATTAAGCAGTGACAGAGTAAGAGGTACTAAACAGAACTAAAAAGAACATTTCAGCATATTAACAGATGAATAATACAATAGCAGGGAAGAATGAGATAAGCATGAAGACCAAGATGCAGATATACTATATGCGCACGATTTCTTGATCATTTGGGTCCCAAGTCCTCATTTGGTAGGTTTGCCTAATTCCGTAAACACATGACAACTTTGAAATATGAAATGTGCTATACACTCTGACATCTAGTGGCTAATATGCTAAGCTTTCACATGTGTGTCATTTTGCTTTGTGCAATTTTGAGTTTAATTATTAGCTAACCAGTTTACAACAAATCTAAGAGCAAGACATATATAGTGGATGCTATGGCTCTCAAAAGGGTACTCACTATTATTTGTCTACCACAGTGTAATTGTGATCTGAATGCAAGTTAGCTGGCATGGACAAAAATAAACAATGTTTTCAGAGGATGCAATGTTAACTGGAGAGCCATAAATCTGTGGAAACTTGCTATAGAAGCGACAGATTGGGAAGGATACTGTAAGAAGGTCCAAAAGCTGAAAATGAAATATTGGAGAAACGCTGGAGTAATAGAAAATGCAACTGATGAAATTATCATCAACACTTCAGAGGATACCAGCGATGAAATGACGCAACAGACTTGCAAATCGAAGAATCACAAAGCGAGTGAGTGAGTGTTTATAGCTGTCATGATATTTGTTTTCTACTTTTATGTGTTTCATGACATAGTAAATATATAAGCATATAGCTTATTGGATGGAGTTCAATTTATGTTTGTCCACACATCTCACATCTTTGGCACATATCTTATCTTACCACAATTTGGCTGAATTGTATTTTTCTAGGTTGATCACACTGCAGAAACAAAAGTGTGTTAGCTCTCTCTTATTCCCCTCTGCCCACACTGCAATTCCAGCGCTCAAGAAAAAGTGGGCATATGATACAATACAGTTATGGCTCCCATCACCCTATACGGCACAGAGAATCTAGCTCTAAAAGGCAAGCATCAGAGCAAAATCACTGCCACTGAGATGAAATATATAAGGCGAGCAGTGGGAAGGACTAGATGGGATAGAATCTGGAACAAGAGAATCCAAGAAGAGACAGGACAACTGAAGGCGATAAGTATGGTGATTGAGCAACGTCAGTTGAAGTGGTATGAATATGTCAGGAGAATGGGACAAGAGAGAAAAGCGAAGCTGATTTTTGCAATGTGAGTGGAAGGAAGAGCAGGAAGAGGAACAGCCTGTATCACATGGGAGGACAGGATTGAGAAAATCGGACAGAGGCAAGGGAAAACAATGATGGAAATGAAGAGATTGTGTGCAAATAGATCGGAGTAGCAGAGATGGAAAGAACGATGCTACCCCAATGGGATAAAAAATAGAAGAATAAGTCAAGCAGTATCCCCTGTTTAGCAAGGCTTGCATTAGCATCATGACAATTTGTGATTATATGATCTTATATTCTGGCAGATCATTATATTCGTCAAATTTAGTGCCCTTGCCTACATAAATAATTAAGGACCAAATTAGGGACAATAATACAGTGACCAGTATCCAGTCACTGACTCACACAACACGTTTTGATGCCAAACCTAGCTCTCTTGAGTGGCAAATACTGGATCCATACCAGTCACCCTTTATACAACATCAGGCATTCATCAATGGTGACATCTCTTTCTGGAATGCAGCAGTTTCTAAATTTAGCCACCAGGTAGCTCACAATAGGCCATACCTACCTTATTTAGTTTAGGTTGCAGATGACTTTCTACATTATAGGTTCCATTGTTGGAAAAATGTAAATGCTTTTCAAAATTGACAAACCTCTGGAATGGTACAACCTCTCTAAAAATTGGTGTGGCTAATGTAGCTCTTTTAGTCCAGTACATCTGGTATGTGAGCTTTTTTACAGCAACAAATATATACATTTCATGAATTGTGCTGTGTTAGTCTCGGTAACCAAAACTTGCATGAATCTGTCGTCAATGAATTGTCTACAGTAATTCTAGACATTACCAATACAGGACTGAAAATTAATTTCAGGTTTACCTTTTGAACTCTCATTATAACTATCTTCTGAACTCTCAGATGCACTAAATTCAATATCAAACTCATCTTCACTCTCCATTTTCATAAAGTGTGAGGAAATGCCAAACAAGAAACTGCAAGAACAGATTGTAACACTGGTTTCTAGTATCACAGAGCTAGAATTAACTGCCTTATTCCAAGAAATGATTGGCAGAAGTATACATTTTAAAGCAACAGACCACGATATCTATGAGAATATCAAAGAACTGCCAAGAGGAACAGATCACCGATATCTATGAAAATATCAAAGAACTGCCAAAACACGAGAGGGAACGAGTAGGTTCAACAGAAATGATAAGCCCGAGTATAATCAGCATTTTATTATACCGTCAAATTTGGGGAAAAAAAACGAGTATACTCGTGGTTTTATGTTAAGAGGTTAATGGAAACCTTGTGTAAGCTTAAGTTTTTTACTTGTATGTTTGTAGTTACAATTTTTAATTTATACCATCTTGTATCATTGTATTTTGAATATAATTTATTTTATTGAAATGAAAATTAAAGTTAATTCATGTAACTCTACGTTTGCATATTAATATTAATTGTATAAGTGATTTGAGACAAAATGCAGATTATTGCTACACATCCTGCAATTCAGGTAGTAGTTTGTAGTCCCCTTTCATAGATTTACATCATATAAAAGAACCTCAAGTCTGACATAGGCCTCTCCAGAAAATTAAGCAGTCTTTCATATCCTATATAGAATGGGATGCTGAGAATCAAAGAAAATAAATAAATAATAAAAAAAGAGTTCAGTATTAATTAATTTAATACACAAGCACAATGTCAGTGGGGGTATTCTGCAAAACCCACTGCTTCATTTGTATACTGTTAAGATGATATTCTAGACTTTGTTCAAAGTGTTGTGAAACACTTAGCATACTACCATGAGAAAGAAATTGGAGGTGTGCTTAATAAAGAACTAAACAGCTTTCATATGTACATGCAACATGGAAGTTTTAGCAACTGATGTGTGCAAGTATTATTTGCCCACTGAATAAAAGGAATGTTATTTGTGTACACTGGGGATTTTGAAAAGTCAATATATTTAAAAGCAAAACCTCATGGCAGCAAGAAGTAGCATTTGTAGCCATATACATAGGAGAGGAACCATCAGTGACCAGTGTATAACTATGGGATGATAATTACAAACTACAACAAAGAGAAATTAGGAACTGCCAAGTTAATAGGTGTACTAGCAGGCTATGTTAGAAGTATGGTCACCTACATAGATAAGCTTTAGAATTCTATCAAATTCATGATTAAGAATACAAACATGATACATTCAAAGATTCCTTTCTTGGAAGTGTTGAAAACAGTGTTGTTATAATAAATTAAATGTAAAGGGAGTCGATTAATGACACTAAACAACACTTACTTTTACTTGTAAGTGTAAGTATGTGTTGTTTAGTGTCATTAATTGACTCCCTTTAAATTTAACGTTCAAAGATGTTGTTAGCCACTTTGTTTCTGCTGGTTGGCTGTAACAGATAAGCTATAACTTCTTTTTGTATTTAGGCAAATTACTTGTGAAAATGGCTAGTAATTTTATTGCATGGCTACTCCATGGCCTCTTTAATTAAGCCAACCTCCAAAATAACATGTTTATATACAGTACTTGTGTATGTTACTCCTAGATGCAAACAATATTGTTCGTAAGTACGATTTTATTAAGTCAGACCTCAGATGTGCCACCTCCATGTTAATATTGCAGCATGAAGATGACCATAATTCATGGAAACGTCACTAACTGATGTATACAACTTTAATCATATGTTATACATTGCTCACTTTGATAGTTATAATAGCATAAGTGCAAAATAAACAGTTATAACAGTTATAAAGAAAAGAAAAATTAAAAGACAATCAAAACAAAGAAGATGTGACAGGATCAAAGAATATTCAGAATTATGTAACAAGAAATTAAGAAAAAGGAAAACAGAAAGGAAAAATAATAATTTCTGACTTGGCTGATAGAAGCATGCACAAAGAAAGAACTGGTTCAAAAGACAGCTAAAATTACAGTGCAAAAACTATAAAAGTATTGCAATAACACCTATGAATGTCATACTACCTAAATTGTTGATAATGGTTCAGAAACAATTGATGGCCACACTAACACTACTGTGGTAGGAGAAGTAGAGTACTGCAGGAAGAACAGTGGAGTCAGGAGTAAACAGAATAGAGAAAGACGTACAGAAAAATAAAATTGCTTGAAAAAGTGCTTCATAAAGAGAAGAGCTAAGAAAAGATAAAATACAAGTACAAAAAAGGAAGGGAAAATGTTAGAAAATATCACAAAGTGCAAAGATAAAGGTAAGTACAAATAATGACCTGGGAAAAGTTTCATCTAAAGTTAGGAAATTCTTTGAATTTGGTTCAGCAGCGATGACTCAATTTGGGAACATTATGAAAAGATGTTATAATCTAGAAAATTTAAAAGAGCACTTGGGTTAGCTCTTTCTAGAAAAATAATAAAGAAATATAAGCACTTACATAAGATCTCAATTAAGTCATATTACAAGAGACTAAGAAGTTGAAACTAAAAATGACGTTTTTTATGCCACATGCTGGTTCATTTGAAACCTAACACGCCCACAAAATTTTGCCTGCATGCGAGTGGGTGTGCCATAGCCTGCTTCGCTCCTACATAAACTCCACGTATAAAGCATGTGCATATAACACTCTTACGTTATAGAACATTTTGGAAGTGTTGCCACCCTCGACTTAACAAGCATTACATCTGGATAACACATTCTGATTCACACCATTAAATTGAGCCACTGAAATGTTTCCGATTTCATTTTTAATGTTTTGATTTAGTTCTTCCAATGTATGAGGATTGGTCTCGTAAACTTTGTCTTTCAGGTTACCCCACTAGTAAATATCACATACTGTTAGAGATTGGGATAGCAAAAGGGCCATACACCAGCACTAATCACTCTGTCTTCAAAAACTTCCCTAATTTTATTCGTGGACTCCCCTGATGTATAAGTAGTAGCAGAATCTTGTTGAAACCACCCATATGATTTCTCTTCATCTGACAGCTCATGAAAGAATAGGTTCAAAATGTCATTTCGGCACCTCTCTGCATTTACAGTCTGCCCATAGAATATTGGACCGATTATGCATCTAGCACTAACACACCAAACTCCAACTTTATGATCATAATGAAGATTTTCTTGAACATGATGTGATTTTGAAGGTCCAGTACCGACTGCTATGAGTGTTAATACAACCACTGAGGTGGAACCATGCCTCATTAGAAAAGAACAGAAGCTGTGGATGAATTAAACCTTCATTCACTGATGAAAGAAACCATTCACAATAATATACTCATGACACTGACCATGGCCACTTGTACACTTATATGATATTAATAATTTAGTTGCTCTAAAGACTCTAAACTTGTAATCTGTTCTGCTAATTTTGGGATGGTTTTAATCATTAAATGTTCAAAACATGCACCAATGTCATCTTAATTTTTCCTTTGTTAACACTAAGTTTATACTCTTGTTTTTTGTTTGTCACAGAAACAATGGTTTCAAATTGCTTCACAATCTCGTCAATTGTAATTTTGCAAGGAGGCATTTCATAAGGTTACATTTAAATACACTCTGTGCAAACACGGCTTGATGATTCCCATAGCTTTTACATACCATTGCATTGCTCTAGAGTCAAGCACCCGTTCATGTTAGCGGGTACAATACTGCCAAGTGGAGTGCACACTGCTAAGCACTTGTACAATTATAGCCGATAGTGGGGGAATCCAGCAAGGTCACAGGAGAGGTGAAATGCAGTGTGCTCCATTAGGATATAATTGAAAAACCCTGTATTCAAGTATTCAGCAAATACATGATAAAAAATGAACTGAAAATTAAAACTGATATTGTACTATTATTTGAGCAAGATTATGTTAGAAGAATTGAACCTGTAACACAAGATTTTATGTAACTAAATTAAATAAAGTACTAAAAGAGAACACTCAAGGCTGAAGAGTTTACACAAAAAATCTGAATTGGTACACAGTTACAATATTCCTTATTCAACTTTCTATGCATTGAGATCCTTTTAGGTTTGTTGTATCGATTATAACAAGAGAGAGAAATATCTGTGTCTGTGAAAGACATGATTAGTTTAATTTGATGTTCAAGATGGGTTGTTCAGTACCAATTCATAACAGATGAGAAGTCACTTTGGTGAGAAAGCATTATAAAAACCAAAGAAATTGTGAAAAATTCCTTAAAAAAAGTTCTTCTCATTTAACGAGATATCAAATCTAGACCAGTAGATAAAAAAAAAAATAAGTTTTGTTATTAGAATAGAAAAACAAATGTTTGAACTTGTCAAAGAGAATAATCAAACACCAGCTAAAAGATCTAATAGATAAATTTAATGACAACATTCCTAGAGCTATAAAACATGTGTATAAAATTATCTATCAATGTAAATCACTGCTGATATTAAGAAACAGGTTAAAAAGCATGGAATTTTATTGCATGTAATTTCTGCCTTAATTATGGCTACAAATATGAGGGCAGTTTAATAAGCATCTGCAAAATAGATGGTATTGCCAAAGCAAACTGGTGCTACTATCATGTACTGCCATTTGTTACACATTACAGGAACAAATTTGATTAATATTTTAATTTGAATATGACAGGCATTTCATTTAGTCATTCATTTTTCCGCTAATGGAAAAACCAGTATAGTTCTGTGATTTGCTTTTACTTATAGATGGGATAATTTGCAAGGAGATAAAAGCAAAATTGAATGCTGTTTATGCAGACTTTTTGTCTCTAAGACAACAGTTAGATATTGGTTCAACATTAAATATAGTCAAACATCTGTTTTTCACGAGGAGAACTCAGATATGGTTACCAAAGAAATGATTGAAAAAGTTCAGATTATGATTCTCACAATAAATGTAACCTTGTAAAGTGGTAGAGGCCATAGATGTGTTAATGGAAATGTTTGATGTTTGATGTTTATTTATCTCCAACTGTAAAGCCTTTTACATGGATCCTCAATTTGTATATACATAAAATAAATACAATAATATTTACAAACATGTTTATAAAGATGAGAAGTGTAAATAGCATATTCTACCTCATCTGTTTATATTCTTCCACAGAGTAAAATACTTTCTGTAATAAATAAGTTTTGACAGCCTTTAGTTTTGTTTTCCCGTTTGTTATCTGTTTGATTTCAGCAGGTAGGTGGTTATACAAATCTTTGATGCTATTTTCTATGCTTTTATTATTTAGGATACCAGTAAGTCTGTTTCTAAAATAATTTTCTTTTGTTCTGGTGTTATGTTTATGGATGTTACTATTTTTGTTTTGATCATAACTTTTTAATGTAAGTTTGATACAATCATATATATATAATGAAGGTAATGTTAAAATATTTAGTTTTTTAAATGCATTTCTACATGTGTCTCTTTTCTGTATTCCTGCCATCAAACGTATTGCTCTTTTTTGCAATCTAAATAGTCTTAAAGCTAAAGTTTTTTGTACTGTGCCCCATAATACAATCCCATAGCTCAAGTGAGAGTGAATGAATGCATAGTATGTTTGTTTAATACATTTTTTATCTATTATTTGTATTGTTTGTTTTAAGATATATATACCTGAATTAACTTTTTTTATTACTTTTTGAACATGTCCATTCCATTTCAATCTGTTGTCTATTACTAATCCTAAGAATTTTGTTTCATTTACCTGTTGAATTTCTTTGTTTCCTATTGTTAACTTTATATTTGTCTGTTTTTTGTTATTAAGACTGATTTGTATCCACTCTGTTTTGTTTGTGTTTAATATCATGCCTAGGTTTTCTAAATGTCTGTTTACTTTTACTAGTAGAGTATTTGCCCTATTTTGTACTTCTATTTCTGTTTTTCCTGTTACTAAAATCGTGGTGTCATCTGCATAGCCTATTGCTATTCCCCCTGCTTCTTTTATTACTTGAAATAAGCTGTTTATATACAGTAGGAATAAATATGGTCCTAATTTTGAGCCTTGGGGCACTCCATGTGTTACTTTTTTGAATGATGATCGAAATTTCATTAACTTTCCATTTAAATCATGTATTATTTCCACGCATTGTTCTCTATTTTGTAGATAGGAGCCAAGCCATAGTAGTGGTATGCCTCTGATTCCATAGTTTTCCAATTTTGACATTAAGATTTCTATGTTAACGCAGTCGAAGGCCTTGGAAAGATCAAGGAAAATAGCGACTACATATTCATTTCTATTTAGGGCATTTATAATAATGTCATTTCCTCTGCAAATTGCTTCTACTGTAGACTTTTTCTTTTGAAACCCAAACTGAAATTCTGATAAAATTTGAAATTTTTTGCAAAAGCTTTGTAACTGTGTTAGAAATAATCCTTCTACTATTTTAGAGAAAGTTGAACATAAAGATATTGGTCTATAATTTTCCATTATTAAATTTGAGTTTTTTTTTCTTATAAATTGGTCTGACCACAACTTGTTTTAATTTCTTTGGAAATATTCCAGAACTAAAAGATTGATTGGTTAAGTGAGTAAGTACATCTGTAATTTCGTATTTGCAATATTTAACCATTTCATTTGTAAATTCATCCAGTCCACTGGATCTTTTGCATTTTAATGCATTTATCTGTGAAATAACTTTACCCTCGTTAATTTTACTAAGCACCATTGAATTACATACTTCCTTTTCCTTTATTGGTACATACTGAGTTTGTTTTATTCCTAATTTTTTTACAATATTTATATAGTGTTCATTGAAGTGATTTGCTATTTTTATGGGATCTTGTATCACTTGGTTGTTTACTTCAATGAACATATTTCCCTGCCATTTTTGTTGATTTTCCTTACGTGTTGAATTTACAATGTTCCATGTAGCTTTAATTTTATTTTCTGCATTTTTTATTAATTTTGTATTATGTAACCTTTTTGCTTCTCTTATTACATTATTTAAAATTTTATTGTATTTTTCTATGTAATTATAGGATTTAGCATCAATATTTGGGTGCTTTAGAGTGTTAAGAAATTGCATACGCTTTTTGGAGATGTCTATACCTTTAGAGGCCCAAGTGTTTATGTTTTGGTTTTTTAATTTTACTTTGCGAAATGGTACTTGTGCCTCCAAACAATTTCTTGAAATAGTATAAAAGTGGTAAAATGTATAGTTTATGCCTTTTTCGCTGTGTATATCCACCCATTTTATTGCTTGTAGATTTTTTCTTAGAGCTTCTAGTGTAATTTTATTTACTATCCTTTTAGTTTCTATTTTATTATTTGCTTCCTTTTTTTGTTTACCTAGCATTTTAGTTTTGATTAGTTGGCCATAATGATCACTAATTCCCATTTTCACAATTTTGCTACACAACTCTTCTGGCTTTAAATTTGTGTATATGTGATCGACACAGGTTGAGGAATGATTGGTTACCCTTGTGGGTTCTGTTTTAATTAATGTTAAATTGCTTCTTTCTAGTAATTCTAGTAACAGACGTTTCTTTTTACTTACTATAAGTACATCTATATTGATGTCCCCGAGCACAATTATATGTTTGTTTTTTGCTATGCTATATAAACAGTCTTCTAGAGTTTTAAAGAAATCCTTTTTGTTTGCAATTGGTGGACTATACACCCCTAATATTATAAAGTTTTTCTTTTCTAACTTAACCTCAATTGCGGCTAACTCACAACACATTTCTACACTATATTTTTTGCAGTCAATTTCTTTATATTTTAGCCCATTTCGAACATAAATTGCAACTCCGCCACTTTTATGTTCTGCTCTGCAAAAACTGGTACCTAAAGTATAATTTTCATAACTATTTACATTTATTTCTTCAATCTTAAGTCCGTGTTCAGAAAAAATTATTATATCTAATTGCATAGTTAGTATGTGTTGTTCAATTAATGCCCTTTTGTTTGCAATGCTTTGGATATTCTGATGAAGTATTTTAAAATGTTTTTGTTTGAACTTACTTTTTGTTACTGTGTGTTTTTTATAATTAAAATGATTTTGTAAATTTAGGTTAGTACTAACCTGTACCTTATCTCCTTGTACTTGTGTACCTATTTCACTTGTATTTAATATGCTATTTACACTTCTCTTGCTTAGTTTCCCTGAACTTTACATAGGTTAATTACATTTTTCATTATTCTTCCTAGCTTAGAAGAACCTTTTCTGTTTAAGTGCAGCCCGTCTCTTCCAATACAATCACTTCCAATCTGCTTGTCTATGTCTACAAAAACACACTTCAGTTGTTCACACATCCAACGAAGATTTTGATTTACACTATTTGTAAAGTTAAAATTTATATCCCTCCTTTTGATTACGCCATTTATAATAATGTTTTAGGGTACATACGCTTAATGCACTTAGTTGCACTATATAAATCTCCCATAACCTCTTCAGAGCAGGTGGCTTGTTTGAGGTCATTTGTACCCACGTGTAAGTATAT
This sequence comes from Mantis religiosa, assembly GCA_030765055.1. Lineage (NCBI taxonomy): Eukaryota > Metazoa > Arthropoda > Insecta > Mantodea > Mantidae > Mantis > Mantis religiosa. Next base: position 117,769,299 of record CM060953.1, on the reverse strand, counting down.
AACTTCGGGATTTTTTTGAATACCTGCCCTTTTTTGGTCTATTTGGTCTTCTAGTTGATTGGTCCTAATGCCTCTAAACACTTTCACTTCTGCTGTTCCCCGTAAATCCACGTGTTTAATTATGGAATCGCCCATCACAACCACATCTTGTTTTAACGACACTTTCACTTTGTTTTTCATTTCTTCTCGTTTGTTCCATCTGTACATTGATGCTTTTTCTTTTGCATTCGTTCCATCTCTAACCACTGAAGTTTCCTGATTTGTATCTTCTAACTCTTCTAAATAGCTGAAGCGATTTTTTGTTTGTACCATTTGTTTTGGTGTAGCTTCACACGGCGTTGCTTTCCGTCTCGATGTTGCACTCTCCCAGATTATGCTTTCCTTTTCTTTAATCTTGTTTTCCAAATCTACTTTTTCTTCTTTTAGTTGTAGAATTTGTTTTTTTGCGTCCTGTAGATCCCTTGTAAGGATCGTAATTATCAGCTGCAGTGATGATATGTTTTCTTCAGCTGCGTCCACATGTCTCGTTTCATGCTTCATCTGCTGATCCCAGTATTTTGTTGCTTTTTATCTCTCCATTGTGTTTTCCACCGTATCTTCACTTCTGCAGGCACATTTGCAGTTTTTGCTTTTGTTGTAATCACCATATTGCGTATTTTCGATGTTTTTTTGGTTTATTACTCCAAAATTACGGAGCTTCATTTTATAGTGCTGCTGTTGTTCCGCCATCTTACGAACTACCAACGAACTACCAAATGGCAATTCATATTTAGCATAAGCTGAAGATAGAAACATTGACATAGTAGGTGCCACATTTGCTCACATTGGACAACAGATAGGTGCAGCTTTCATCTTTGAAGCTGTGTTTGGATTTGTTTAAATGAAATCAAAAGACTTTTTGGTTTGACATTTGGGTTTGAATTTATCAGCATCGATGACACCTGGATTCAGCATTACACTCCAGAAACCAAACAATCAAAACAATGGGTTGCTTCTGGTGAATCTGCTCCAAGAAGACCTCATTGTGCAGAAAAGTGAAGGCAATGATTTTTTGGCATGTGAAGGGTCACATGCTCATTGACTTTTTGGAAAAAGAAAACTGGTCAATACTACAGTGAGATACTGATCCAATTTGACAAAAAGTTGAAGGAGACATGGGCACATTTGGCAAAGAAGAAACCGCTGTTTCACTACAAGGCACCAGCACATTCATTCGGTCTTGTGACTGTCAAACTTACAACTTATTGCATACAAATTTCTGCCACATCCCTGAGCTGCTCCCTGGGATCTCTTGCTTCCAAACACGAAGATATGGCTCGCAGGAACAAAATTTAGGTATCGAGATTTAACTGTATTGGAACACCACAGTGAAGCGAAAAATTATTAAATTTTAGATGAGTCAGATGTGTAAAAAATACGACTCATCTAAAATTTAATAAAATTTAGGTAGTTATTGTTCAGAGAGGCATATTTTGCCCAACTTGACAGTATCTATTTTTGTAGTGGTTAAAAAATGACAAAAAATTTAGGAGAAGTTTATTATGGATAAGTGTACTAAAAGGTTATTATGTTAAGAAATAATTTGTTTGAAAAAATTTGATGTCATCACTCCTAACACAGCTATTTACAGAACCTCCTTGTGTTCTAGAAAAATACAAAGAATTTATTTTGGAGGATTATATGAACAAGTAAGTCTAGCTTTATATTGGTGTTGTACACTATAAAAACTTCTGAAGATGTTAGGTCTTATCATGGGCGGCCGGTGAGGCATTGTATTGGCGGTGCCATAAATAAATAAATGAATGAACGAATGAATGACTAAATAAATACATAAATTAAATAAATACATAAATAAATAAACAAACACTTGAATGAATGAATAAATAAATAATAAAGGAATGAATGAATAAATGAAAAAAACTAAATAACTAAGGGTTGTTAAAATATAAATATGTGTACCAATTTCGAGCGATTTAGGTAATCTTATCAATAATCCATCCTACTTTATAAGATACTGTACCAAACAGAACGTACAGGGAAACGGAAATAGATATTTACTACATCCGCTTGTGACGCACAGGTGTAAAGAGTACAGTAAAAGTTTGATAATACAGTTCATGGAGAATGTAATACGAAGCGTTCGTGTACGATTTCGCGACAGTGAGACAGCTATCTTAGGTCCCGTGCTTTACTGCACTCTAGCGGATAAAGCGTAAGTTATGCGCCAGAGAAATCTCGGCACCACCTTCTCCCATAAGAAGCCGTGTATAAGCAGACATCCTAGCCCTTAACACAGGCGCTTATGAGCGTAGATGGTGCCGTTCTGGAATCGGCACCAAGCCACGGAAAACAACCAGGACAGAGCGCTTGCGTTTAACGTGCCTATTCACACGAAGGAGCACATACTCAGAAACAATCTTTTTTGTGCTATTCCTAGACACTTCTCTTTCTTTTGTTTTCATACAGATGGTGCCATGGCACAGCGGCACCACCTCAGAAGCCGCCCATGGGTCTTATCGTTCTCTTTTTTATCAAATTCTTTATACCACGATTAAAATGCAATTTGTGTCTATCTTAAAAAGATACTTATATACATGTTCAGACTGTTGTTGCTGAAATACACACCATCCACTTTTTAAGTAACAGTTCTTCAACCCAGTAACCTAACAAGACAATGTTTGAATTTCAATTAATATTGACTTATGTTTTTATAGTTCTGCTTGATGGTTTCACTTGGAACTATTCTGAAAGTGGCCAAAAGTTGAAGTAAGTGGGTAAGATTATTATATCCCAGAAGTAAACAGAAGACTTGGCGCAAACTTGTTTCTCTCTACAGATAAAACCATTCAAAGCATACAATCTGCTAATGAGCATAAGGGACACTCAAATCATAAATGACTTTGTTATAGCCATGGTAGGCAGATGAGTGTTTCACACTGTCATTGAAAGCTTTACCACATAATCCTTCTTGAGCATGATAATTTTTTTTTTTGGTGTAATTTACATTCTCCAACTTTAAGTCATATCAGATGATGGATGGAATGGATGAAATGATGCTCAAATGAGCCCAGGATCCATAGAGCTTAGAGTTACCCGACATTCGTCTTTCAGGATAAGGGAAAACTCCAGAAAAAACCTTATCCAGGTAACTCACCCTGACTGAGATTTGAACTTGGGACCTCTTGAACATGAGTCAGACACGCTACCATCTACGCTACCAAGGCAGGCTGCATGATAATGATGAGGAGGTTGAAGGGGTATTTCTCAACCTATCTAAGGCCTACTATCAAGTATCAAATAAAATTCTAAAGAATAAATTGCATAAATTTGGTATAACAGTTAATTTCATGCAGTAATAAAACTGTACTTAGAAAAACAGAAAACAAAGTGCAATAGTAAGAAATAAACACAGGCATAACATGATAGAATTTACTTCAACCAGAAATTATAATAGCCATGGTACCACAAGGATCAGTACTAGGGGCCATACTTTTTCTGCTTTACATAAATAGCCTTCCATAAATTTTGAAATATCATATGCAGATGACACCTCAGTGATATTTAGTCAAAAATCTAATATTTTTTGGAAAAATTAATAACTACAGAAACACAGGTGGTACATAATTACCTTACAAATAATGGACTGAAAGTAAATTTTCAAAAAACAGTCACATTTCAACACCACAATATGGGTTCTTCATTTAAAACCTAATGGAGCACATGCCATTTCACCTCTTGCAACCTTACTGGATTTCCTCACTATTGGCTGCTGTTGTGTGTAAGAGCTAGTGGTGCGCACTCCACTCGGTACTGGCCACCAATGGCTGCTTGACTCTAGAGCAATGCATTGTTGTGTGTAAAGTTAGTATTATTATAAGTGAGAATCACCAAGCTGTGTTTGCACAGAGTATATTCAAACGTCCCCTGGTGAAGTGCCTCCTTCCAATTACAATTCACAATCGAAAACATTGGTTCTGTGGCAAACAAAAAATGAAAGCATTAACTTGCAGGGTTAACAAAGGAAGTGTATGGTACAATATTTTGGGGAAAGAGTACAGATAGCTACTAGGAAAATAAATAGATACATCATGTCAACAGGGAAATGTAACTCATGCAGAAAGCTTTTAAGGAGCTAAAAATCTATACTTTACCAATCTGTACATGTAGTTAAGTTACACAAAACAAAATTATAGAAACTTCACTGCAAATAATCAAATACACAATCATGACAAAAACAAACAAAACAAAACAAACTTAAGAACAATATTGCAGAGAATTACACTCTTTTCCAAATGGTTTAGATATACTGCAGCTGCCTTATATAACAAATTAACAATCAATTTAAAAGACTTAAAATCCAAATGACGTTTCAAATGTCTTTGAAGCAAATGTTATTGAGAGATAGCTTTTATAGACTGAACAATTTTATGGAAGTACTGTGATTGTACAACTAAATTACTACTGATTATGTAGATTTTATCATATATTCTGATCACTTATCATTTTACATGGCTCTATGATTACTCTTATTAATCTGTTATTTTTCATAATTTATATAATTTAGTATCATAATCAAAAATGTTCATTGTACTGGTAAATGTTGAACTACAAACCATTACAGCATATTGACTTAAAGCCTTCCTGGTGGTGATATGAAAATATCAGCGAGGTGAATTCACTCTCTGAAGATGAAAGTGACGTCTTGAATGCTCTGAAATCTTTCCAGAATTCACCTGGCTGATAGTACAGGAGAAGATATTTCACTATGGATACTGTAATAATACAGCACATAGTATTAGCATCATGACATATCCAAAGTCATTGTACTAATAAAGGATGAATAAAATTACTACTACCACCACTACCAATGATTCCAATTATTCCTTATTAACTCAAGATTAACATGCACCTGCACTGAAATGCTAACTTAAGTCATTCTCAAGCTTTAGTTACCGTTGGTCATATGGAACTGGAACCCAATTGACTCCAAGTACGATAATTGTCCAATTTTAGAATGGACCTTCTAAATTTATAAAACTGAATTACGACAGTATGTCTAAATTTACCTATTAACAGAAAGCTGTTATGAAGTATTATTGGTTTTGCAATAAACTCTGTGAAAGCATTCTGGTAACAACCCAAAATACAATTATCTTTCATTCATGTTTAGGTTAAGTACATTTAGGTTAAACATTGATATCCAATCATGCTCCAACCGCAATATTTGTACTGATTCTACACCTACCAAAATATGTCATTCCTTATCCATTCCGCTCTTTCGTTTCGATTATACACTCACCTTCGTTTTAAATAAAACTCTTGTCACTTGTACCATATTTCGACACTTATTAATGCCACAAATATCGAATTAATTACTCTTTGACATTGCACATAATGCATTGTTTATATGTAACACATGATGAAAACCTGTGTGTGTGCCACAGAACACCAACATAAAAGCCATGTTGGTAAGATTGGTAATACCTATTCGAGGTCCATGTGGTATGTGTTTTGTGTTTATAGGGTTGCTGACACCTACTTCAATATTTAAAAGGCGCGATCAGGACCAACTAGAATGGGATGATCCACACGATTCAGAATTTCCTCGTTAGAGAGCAATCCAAGTGCTTGTTTTGTCCCTCCGAGCACCGCGAGGGTTAATGTCGGAATTGCCCCGCCGCGCTTCTGGCGGCGAAGTCTGCAAACTTTTAAACGTGTGCGAACTAATGGCACATGTCTATAATTTTATAATAAAATTATTCCTTTTCTGCTTCCCAGATCTTGATTTTTCAGAATTTGACATACAGTTAAGTGATCAATGTTCATTAAGTCATCTTTACCGTACAAACAGTACCTTGGAGAAGTTATTGGCACAGCGTTGTGGGCTGTAATTAATCTGAATATTGCAACAAATGATTTTCTAGGTAATATTTGGTTACGTTGTTTCAATAATTTTGGATCATTTCTTGTCTAACACAACCGCTTGCTCATTTCCAGAAATTTCACACTGGGATAGAAACCACTGGAAAATTATAGGTTTATTTAAAATTTGGGAATATTTAATCATATGAATTTCACAATTTCAGCGTAGTCGGCTAATAAAAGCCCGCCTAGCTGCTTTGGAATCTGATAAGAAAACTACGTTGGAAAGCTTATTTCTCCAGGAATTAGATCTTGTAAGAAGTATAAATTGCATCAACTTCTCCGTCAAAATAAATTCCAACAGCTTATAGAAAGAAAAGAATTTGCAAGCAGCTCCTGCTCCATCTTCTTCGTTATAAAGAGATGTAAGTCATCTGGATATCTTATATTTATGGTTTAAGAGCATAAGCTTTAGCTACTGTAGATGAAATTTAACTATTTTTAAAATCTGAATTAAATCTAGGTTGTATTCTAGTTTGGTGAAATGGGTTGTGAAGAGCCATGAAAGGTTCTATTTCGGATGGGTATATAATTTACTTCTTAGTTGTTGAACTTTCTGTATGAAGCCTAATTGAGTTTTCGATTACGTTTTACAAGCTTCCCCATCGAATTTAGCTGTCACCTAACTGTGACGCGTGTTGTGAGCATGTCTGATCAGCGAGCTGTCAACAACACGCCAGTAATCTGGCAAATTCTTCCAAGAAATGCTGTCCACGTATAAAAAGTGCTTACATATTAAATTTCTAAATATAATTTTAATTTCCTCCGCTTTCCCAATATAGAAAAATAAGAACTATTTATTTTAATTTCCTCTGCTTTCTCGATGTAGAAAAGTAAAAATTATTTACTTAACTAACCAATGTCCATTATGCAATATGAGTTCGGAAAATCCAGGACCATCTAGAATACGGACCCTGCATGTTATTCAAGATGGTGGCCGTCATTAGTACTGAATGATCATAATAAATGCCCTTGGCCACAAACTATGATTTTGACGCAGTAATATATAAATGTGGTGTAATAATAGACTATTATGTGCAAAAAGACTGTGATATACGCAAAAAACACTGTCTTATAAGTAAAATAAATACAGTTTTATATTAAAGTTACCAATAAGCAATAACTAATAAGCTTAAATAATCACTCAACATTAATAATAATTAATAATTATAATATAATAATTATAATTATGATATATAACAATTATAATATATAATATAATTAATCAATAATAATCATTGTTTATACTGTATACAACATTATATACCTACGCAAAACACAATGAGTTGTTGGCAGAAATTCTACTATTTAGAGCAATTAGACATTACATTTAGAAGCTCTAGGGTAGCATTTATCTTTGCTTTCGCTGAAAACTTTTAATTTCGCAGCAGTAATATCCTACTTAGCACCTTATAAAACTTCTTCGCTAGGTTTTGCAGAGGGAAAACACAAGAAGGTAAAATATCAAAAATAAATAACTCTAAACCAGCAGTCTAAGTGAAATACATCTTAGGGAGTGCCGAGGCAAGTAGAAGGGAATTGCGGGTCATAAGGCTGCATACGGTTGGTTAACTTAGCAGCCAGAGAACAGCGGGTGCCAAGCCTTCTCCTTCTGGTTTCAGCGCCATCTATTATTCTCATGTTAAATGTTCCCATCGGTCAACTATTACCTACCAGTACAGCAGTGGTACAAAGACCTTGCCCACCTTAGTTACAAGTGCTGACTCTACTCCATCAGACACTCCTATCCTCAGGGTGGCGAAACACCCTCCCATCTTCCTTCGTCAGCCAGAAGACGGCAGAAAACTGCACACCTTCGCTGGGTATGACAAAACTATTACCCTCCGTAATATGCGCAACACAGTTGCCATCCTACCTGAAGATCCCACAGCACATCGTGAAGTCCGTCGCTGGTTAGAGGATAATCAAATCCCGTTTATCGCTACTCTCCTTCCTGAAGAAAAGCGGCTTCAGGTAACCATCCAAGATCTCCCTCAATATATCACTGAGGATGAGGTCAAGGACGAACTCCTTGGTCGAGGACTACCCATAATCAGTGTCAATCGGCTTCGCAGTATCCGCGGACCCACTCCAGGCCCTCTTCCACACTTCAGAGTAGCTTTAGAGAAATCCAGCGAGGATGTTCTCTGCTGCCGTCACCGTCGAGGCACACAAACCGCCTTTCCGACCTCAACAGTGTTTAAACTGCCAGCAGTTTTTCTATGGGGCGGAAGCCTGCAGACTGCCAGCTGTTTGTTCTCACTGTGGGCGAACAGGCCATCTTCTCAATGCTTGTAGAAAGCTCACCATTACTAAACCCAGCTGTGCTAACTGCGAAGCAGAACACTCATGTCGATACGCCAAATGCCCTGTTTGGCAGGAAGCACGATATGAACTGGAAATCACCAAGAAGGGAGCTCGAAGGATTCCAGTTCCTGCTCCTCCCCGTGTACCCAACCCACATGGGCTACCTAAGGAGGCTTTTTACGGTGCTCGTTTCCCAGGTCTCCCAGCTAGATGACCAATGCAATTCCCATCCTACGCAGCAGCCTAAGGAGGCTTTTTACGGTGCTCGTTTCCCAGGTCTCCCAGCTAGATGACCAGTGCAATTCCCATCCTACGCAGCAGCCGTCAAGAACGCTTCTGTGCCACCCCCTACCCAATAGCAAGAATGCAAGCTCTCTTCTACTCACCGTACAACACCTCCACCAACCTCATCTCCTCTTTCTACACCTCCCAGTTCACCTCAACCACAATTATCAAATACTATTCAACATCGCCTCAAACAGGCCATGCCTGAACCGCTCCCACCTAGAAGGTCGGCATCCTCTAAATCTGCCACTCCACCTCAATTGTCATCTACCAACGATCATTCGAATCGACAGAGGATTGCGGACATTGCAGCCTTCAGCGCGTAACTGATCGCATTCCTCTGCACTTGAAAATTCAATTTGCAGTTGCTCTGATGGAAGCTCTGCTCACAAGATCTCTACATACGTCACCAGAAATGGTACTTATTCAAACAGTCTTCACCTTCTGCATTTTCAGTGGCTACTAGCACCAACGATACACAGCATTTCCAGGACTCAAGATCTGCTTCTGAAATGCTAATGGTCTCCGCAGACAATCGGCGGAAGTTTCCAACTTTTTGTCCATGCAGAAGGTGAATATCTTAATGGTGCAGGAAACCCATTTATCACCTCATATAAAGTGTGGCATCCCAGGAATGTGTTCCCATAGCACGGATCGAGCCGACGGCAGAGGAGGTACTGCCATATACATTGACCGTGCCATTCAACACCATCAAATATTTATCCCTGCAATCAGTAATCTAGAGATCACCGGCATCCAAGTCGACACCAGCAATGGTCCCCTGCACTTGTACTCAGTTCTGACGCCACCAACTCGCCCCTACTTCCTTCTCAATTGGGTCATCTCTTCAGCTCCCCAGTTGCCACGATTGCTGCGGGAGACTTCAATGCCAAGCACTACAACTGGAACTCCTCCATCACCAACCATCATGGGCGCACACTCCACAACTTCGTAGCGTCTAGGGCTATCTCCGCTAGGGCTCCAAACCAACCTACAGTTCACTATGGAGGCAGGAGACCAACTGACTGGCTTGACCTCGCCCTGGTGCGCAATGTGCGGCACCACCTTACCCTCTTGACAGTTCCTGCTCTATCTTCAGATCATTATCCCATCCTCCTATCCTTCCCTGGTAAGCCCAACTACAAAGCTCCTCGAGGATTCCCACTTCCACGAAAGACCAATTGGGAGGTGTTTTCGATATGATTGGAACAAATCCAGCCCCCGAAGCAGCCATGTCAAACTCCAGAAGAGATAGACACCATGGTTGATCTTTTCACCTCCCAACTGACTACTGCTATCACGATCTCTTCTCCAAATCAAAACCTAGCAGATTGAGTATCGATATTTTACCTCAGGCTATCCGTGAAGCGATTAAACAAAAGAACAGGATGCGACTGCACTTTTTACATAGTCGCTGCCCAGCAGATCTTCGTGAGTTTCGCCGACTTCAGCAGTTGGTCAAACTTTAACTCCTAGAATTTCGCAACGAGTGCTGGGAAAATAAGATCTCCTCTCTTCGTGTAGAGGACAACTCCTTTTGGGGCATGACCAAATCCTTACTTCAAATCCCTCGCTAAGATCCACCGCTGCACCACGGACAGGAAGTCGCTCAGTCTGCATAGGAAAAAGCTGAACTACATGCAACCTTCCTGGAAATGACGTTTACGGCCGCTGATACCCCGGATGTAGATCATATCCACGCAGTTAATCAGGAAGTTCAATCGGACCTTTCCCAACCCCATGATGATGTGCCACCTCCCTCCATCTCCGTAGCTGAAGTGCAATGCCACATCACCAGCCTAAGGCCATTCAAGTCACCCGGCTTTGACAACATAGCGAACGTGGCGCTAAAGGTTCTACCATTCCCTTGGGTGGTAGCATTAACCTTTCCCTTTAATGCAATCCTCAAACGTTGCTACTTCCGAAAGGCCTGGAAGCACGCAAAGGTCATCGCTATCTGCAAACCTGGGAAAGACGGAACGTCCCCGGAGAGCTACAGACCCATCAGTTTGCTTCCAACACTGATAAACTGATGGAAAAACTTATTCTAAGGAGACTAAGGACTATCTTGAATCGACACAATATTGTCAGAGTGGAGCAATTCGGCTTTCGCTCTCAATATTCCACTCAACACCAACTACTTCGTCTGGTTGATGAAGTTTACACAGCCTTTAACAGGAAGCAGTTCGTTTCAGCACTACTCCTAGATATCACCAGAGCATTCGACAGCGTATGGCACGAAGGCTTACTCTCCCGTCTCATCACCTACCAAACCTCTTCCTACTTAATACATCTCACTCACTCGTACCTCACTGACAGAACCTTTGCTGTCTCTCACGACGGAATCTTATCCTCATCCCATCCCATTAGAGCTGGCGTTCCCCAAGGTAGTGTCCTGGCACCCACTCTCTTCCTTCTATACATCAACACCCTACCATCCCTGCCACGCTGCTCACTGTATCTCTTTGCTGACGATACAGCTGTCACCTCCACATCATCAGAGCTCAACCTGTGTACTCGCAGGATTCAACAATATGGCTATCTCCTTATCACCTGGGTCGGTCGTTGGCACCTACACGTCCACCCACAGAAGAGCTAGGCCATCACCTTCTCTCGACGACGAATAGCGAATCTTCCACCAATTCGTCTAGCTGGTGAGGACGTCCATTGGAAAACTTAAGTTAAGTATCTTGGTGTTCTACTTGACATCAAACTGACGCGGAGAGACCACATTACATATGTGGCTAATAAAGTTAGCAGAAGAATGGGAATGCTCCACCCTCTCTATAACCGACGATTGGTGATGTCTCTGCCTACAAAACTGCTCCTGTATAAGCAAATACTCCGGCCAGCCATCACATACGCCAGTGAAATATGGGAGTAGCAGTCAAGTCTCACCCACACCGCCTTGAAATTCTATAATCCCGATTCCTCTGCATTGCCACAGACTCCCCGTGGTGCATCCCCAATCTAGTTATCCGACGTGACCTACGTATCCCCACAATAACAGACGACATCCATACCCTTTCACGTTCCATCTATCAAAACCTCTCTCACAACTTCAACTCCCTCATCCGCGGTCTAGGTGAGTACGACATCGATCCTGGAGAGCGCTACAAACGCTCAAGGCTGCTTATAGGCACATAAAATAACACATCAGATGGCTTATATACAACTCCAACCTCATCTCCTGCCGCATATTATCCTTCCTTAAAAAACACTCCACTGCCAGTAGAGGGTCTAGCCCTGATCTGGCTTGAGACCGAAGGTAGGATATTCAGATCTTTAATGTCCACTCGCGTGTGTGTGTGTGTGTGTGTGTGTGTGTGTGTGTGTGTGTGTGCGCGCGCGCGCGCGACCTACCAGTACATAGCCACATGGTTTGTGCTGTGTTTTGTTAGCTGTGTCGTGTTTTGAGTAGTGAATCAGAGCAATTTATTTAAATACAGGTAAATTGTGTTATAAAGAGAAACAATGAATTCCATACAGTGTCTATCAGCACATCTTTTTTAAAATGAGCTTAGAAGAAAAAAACTGAAACTAAGCAACTTAGAAGTACCACGCCAAATATAAAAGTCACACAGGTAGTTAAAACAAAAACAAGATGTTTTAACAGGAACTTTAACAACGATTTATATGAGAAATATAAATCGAAGTGTGGTTGTGATATTAAAAATGCCCTGTTTTGCTTTCCTTGCGCTCTGCTTGGGGGTGAAGATCCGTGAACAAAACATGGCATGAGTGATTTTGCAGCACCTTAATTATCGCGTTAAAAAGCACGCAACTTCAAAACCGCACATGAAAAACAGTCAGTGTTGCTATGCTTGGCAGTGTAAATACAGCAAGGCAGATGGACAGTGCATATTGGAGAACAATTGAAGATTACAACCAGAAAGTGGCCCAAAATAGGTATGTTTTAAACATTATTATTAACTTCATTAGGTCTTTGTTTAGCCTTTTAGTTAGCTCTGCGAGAACACAATGAATCAGCTACATCAAACAATCCTGGTATTTTTCGAGGACTGATAAACTTAAGTGCAGAGGTAGACGGTGTTCTCCATCTGGAGTATGCTACAGTGTGTAAGGGGACCTACAGTCAATCCAGAACGAATTCCTGCAATCTTCATTTTTGAAGCCTGTCGTGAAGAGATATCAAAAGAAATCAAAGACTCCCCATTTTTAGGTGTCATAGCAGATGAAACCAGAGATTTAGCTCCCTTGATACCTTTATACAGATACATATTTGGTAAACCATATGTCAGTGGAACGTGCTGGGGATTTCTAATCCTACTAGGCACAAAGCAGAAGACTTAGCTGAGTCTATATTGCCGGAGCCTCACCGACATCTGCAAGACTATGAACATAAACTAATAGCTCAAACATACGTTGGGGCTAATGTTATGTCTAGGGCGAAGAAAAGCGTTCAATTCAATGACTCCTAAAACAGAAGCATGCATCTGCAGAATACATTCACTGCTATGAACATCAATTAAATGTAATTATATTGAATGCAGCGTCAGCGAATAACATGTAGGAATCTTCGTCATTCATCTTCAATGAATTTGTGCCCTTTTTTCTCTAATTCCCCCTCTGCGAACAGTAGTTCTAGAGGAAGTGGTGCAGAAGCGACAGCCGACGTCAGCCCCTACGGGGTGGAAATTTCATTCCAGTTCCGTAAATACAGTCTTCGAACACAGGAATTAATAGAATGCATGAGAATTATTAGGTGCGGCGAGAAAATTACCAATACAAATTACGTTCTCCAAGCATCTGGTTTTATTGGAATTTTGACTGATTCAGATTTCCTAATTTGGCTGTCTTTTTTCTACAACATTAGGCCCCGTATCGACATTTTCTATAATATACTTCAGAGGAGTGGCTGTACCCCTGAAATGATCCAGAATAGACTGAATTCTTTTGAGGTGAAAATCCTTAAAATTAGAAGTTCCATAAATTTCTGCGAAGTTGTGGAGAATGTAACAAAGAGAAGAAAACTCCTAGAACACACTGAGAGAAAAAGAGAGGCAACTGAAATACGTGATGTTATCATTACTGAGATGAAAGAAAGGTTCAGGTTTATTGACTACATGGAAGCAGCAGTTCTGTTTCGGCCTGACAGATTTTCAGAATATAATGTATTGTGTATGAATCACCTTGGCTTAAGCTCAAGTATTCTATTTGTTAGTATTACTACAAGTTTAGGCAGAATGCTATGAAACGCACACCATCATGTTCATTACCCAGCAATGCCCCGTCGCAAGAACTGCTAGGGCATTCACTGGGCGTGGTGCAAGTTAAAGAGGCTACATTTTTCCGCCGCCTGTTCATAACAGATCGCAACAAAAATCTGTGATATCTAGTGGATTCTGGAGCTGACGTTTCAGCTCTACCTGCAACAGCATTAGAACGCAAAAAGCTTTAGAAGCGACAACTCTATGCAGCAAACCGCACGAATACACGCATAGGAGGAAATCTACTTAACCTTGATATAAATCTTCGAAGAAGCCTTATGGCCGTTTCTACTAGCCGATGTTCGCCGGTCTATTATAGGAACAGATTGTTTTTGGAGCAGTTAAGTTTTTTGATAGACTTGATCGGCAGAGAAATTTTAGTCTCAAGTACAGATTTTGAAAATACATAGCCATACTTCAATGCTTTTGATAGAACCACAACAGAAATATTGTGACTACGAGGGTTAAGCAGAATCAAGTTTGTTTTGCAGAAATTTGGAGCACCCTTTATTGCAGCAAAAAGACGTGAAATTGACATTCAACTATCTTCAAGGCAGATTCGGTGTTCCGCCGCACGAAAACAAATGAAAGAGATCACTGCTGTATAACTCAAACGTCCACTGTCGGAATAACCATCACACAACTGCCACTTCTAACACTTGCCGATATTTATGCCTCCCAGTCATTGTTTCTAGAAAACCGTAGACTTTCCGAGAAATTTCTCGGCAACAGCAATGCACCGAGCGCTCTGGAACTTCCCTCTGTCTCTTTCTCTGCTCCCGAACAGCACTATCACAACGGGTCAAAGATCCAGGTATACCACCAATATCCTTCCACGGGGAACGTTCTGGATGAGGTAGACCACGTCGGTAATCCCCTTCACCACCCGGTACGGTCCTTGCCACAGTTTTTGAAGTTTTGGCAGCGCCCCTTGGTCCGGGTAGGGTGGTACAACCAGACCAGGTCACCTTGCTGTAATCCTTGGCTGTTGGCTTGCCTGTCGTACCGGGTGTTCATGCGGTCCCTCGCCAGCTGGATGTTCTGACGAGCCATCTCAAGGATGTTGTGAAAATAGTTTAGGAGGTTCTCAACATACTCGGTTGTTGGCTGCTTTTCTTCCGAGGGGCTTCCAAAGGCCAGGTCCCAAGAGTGGCGTAGCTCTCGGCCGAACATTAAGCTTGCTGGCGTCATGCCAGTGGTGTCGTGTGTTGACGAGCGGTAGGCCAAAAAGAACAGTGGCACTTTGACGTCCCAGTCTCGCTGATGGCTGGCCATGAGCTTCCTCAGGTGTTCTTCTAGAGCCTTGATGTATCTCTCGACCATGCCATCCGACTGTGGATGTAGAGGCGTTGTGCGCGTATTGTCCACCCCCAAGTCTTTCCAGTGCCTCCTTCATCAGCTGGGACTAGAAATTGGTGCCCTGGTCGCTGTGGAGCTCTAACGCGATACCAAAATGGCAGAACAGCTGCAATCGTCTTCGCCTCCTGGTTCGGGATGGCATACACATCTGGCCACTTGGTGAAGTGGTTTAGGGCCACCATAAGGTATTTTTTGCGTATGGTGGATACTAGGAATGGCCCAGCTTTGTCGACATCGATGCGTTCGAAAGGCGCTCCGACGTTGTATTCTGCATGTGACTCCGGCTCCTGGCCTGGGGGCCGCGACTCGCCACGCACACGTGGCATTAATGGCACCATCCCTCAGCGTCTGTTCGGAGCCTCAGCCAGTAGCAGAACTGTCGGAGTTTGTCGATTGTTTGATTGGCTCCCAGGTGTCCTCATGAAATACCTGCGTACACTTCATCCAAGACATCCGGGATCTTACTGCGGGGACGTACCTAATGTTCTCTCTGCATCTTTCCATTGGGTGATTCCCGTACCCGGAACAACAAGTCCTCTTTGGTCTTCAGTGAGACCCACTGGGCCCAGTACGACTTGTACGCAGTGGTTCTGGGTGCGAAGTCCACCAAGGTTAGTCTTGACCTTGCCCCAACTTCTCTCAAGAGTGACCCCAAGTCGGTGTCCTCCAGCTGTTCTCTCCTGAGACCTGCGCTCTCCCATCCATCCGCAGGCAGTGCCGTGACTACTATAACAGCTGCGGCACGCTCCTTCTCTTCCACTCTTGTGCACTGGCCGCGCTCTTCTGGGCAGGGTCTTCGGGACATGACGTCTGCGTTGCCGTGGCTGTTCCCTCTACGATGTTCGAAGGTGAAGTCTTACTCTTGCAGCCTCTGGACCCAAATAGCTGAAGCTAAGTAGTTAGGGCGGAGGGGTCAGTCCTCAGGTGTAATGGCTGACCGTACAGGTACTTGGCGAAATGCTCCAAAGTCTTCACTACAGCTAGCAGCTCTCGCTGGGTGAGTCAATAGTTCTTCTCTGTTTTGGACAGCGTCTTGCTGTAGTGGGCTATCACCTACTCGTGGCCATCCTGGACTTGGGATAGGAATGGAATGGTCGCTGGCGTCGGTGTCCACAATGAAGGCGCCACCTGTTTGTGGGAATTGCAAAATAGGAGCACTGCTGGAAAGCGCTTTCGGCGTCCTCCACCCACACATAAGGCCGGTGTTCATCTGTCAGGCGAGTGAGGGGCTTGGCGATGTTGGAGTAGCCCTTTATGAAACGGCAGTAATAACGGCACAACCCTAGGAAACTGCGCAATTCTCGCTTATCCTTCAGGTGAGGCCAGTCTCTCATGGCCTGTGCCAATCTTCTCCGGATTTGTGGCCACTCCGTTTGGTGTGATTATGTGGCCCGTGTGGAGATTATTTGACTTCCTTCCGGAAGAGCTGGCACTTCTTCAAGTCCAGCTTTAGGTTGGTCGTCTGCAGTCTCTGTTTTATCTCGTTCAGGTTATCGAGATGGTCTTCGAAATTCTTACCGAGGACGTGATGTCGTCAAGGTATAGCAGGCAGGCATCATAATCAGTCCTTTCATTACTGACTCCAGGAGGTGTGGGAAGGTAGCTGGTGCGTTTCAGAGACCAAAGGACATAACTGTGAACAGTCAAACCCTTGGCCTGTCAAGAAGGTCTTCTTCTTGTCCCTCGGGTCTAGGACCGCCTGCCAGTAACCCGACTTCAGGTCCAGGTTCGAAAACAACTGCGAACCAGCAAGCGAGTCCAGGGTATCATCAATCCGAGGTAAGGAGAAGCAGCCCTTCCTAGTGACATCGTTCAGCTTCCTGTAGTCCTCGCAGAAGCATAGCTCACCGTTCTTCTTCTTCACCAAGACTACAGGGGAACACAAAGTGTTGTCAGACTCTTCGATCACTCCCCTGGATATCATGTCCTCCAGCATGTCCTGTACCGCCGCTTGTTTTGCCAGCGGAACGCATCTGGGTGGTTGCCGAGTAGGCCGGGCGTCTCCGGTGTCAGTGTGGTGCAGCACTTGGTCCGTGTGGCCCTAGTCGCTGTTGCCTTGGCTGAAGACGCGATAGTATTGTCTCAGCAGTTTCCGAGTCTTCTCTAGCTGTTCTTCGGTCTAGTGGTCGTCCGCCCTCTCCAGTAAACCTTCCAGCTGGGGCCCCAGATGTTGGGTCGGCACCAGCTCCTGGGTTTTGTCGATTGGCATTACACTGACAGTGGGCTCACACATCTCCAACTCCGGTCCAGCCTGGATGAAGTGATCGGTGTCTGCTGGGTTGAGCATCCTCAACGGTACTTTCCCTCGGAACGGCAACAATGTCCTGGCTACACAGAGTCCGTGCACAGGCGTCTTCCGATCCAGGATCAGGTTATTCGTCCGCTGGCCTTCCAGTCGCGTTGTCATCACCACCTAGCTTCTCGCGGGGATAACCTCGTCTTCTCTGAGAATGGCCCTGCAGATTAGAAGGTGTTCTTCGTAGTGAAGCAGCATTACCTCTTCTCCCTTGAGCCGCAGAACCTTCCTGCTGACGTCGATCGTCACCTCGTGGCTACTGAGTACATCAAGTCTCAGTATCACCTCCTCAGCCACCTTCGCTACAAACGCTCACCAACCCAAGGCACTCCACCCCAAGGTCAATTGCAGCAGGGCTTCCCTCTCCACAGGTAACGTGTCGCCCGATGCTGGTATTGTGGGCTCGGTTTTCTCGATGGCAAACCCCTGCTTATGTCAGGCCCGATAACGGTCACGGCTGCGCATATGTCCAGAAGCAGATGGCCGGACCTACCTATGACCCAACTTTTCGCCATGAGGCGGGTATCTTTACGTCGGCTGACGGCGCGCAGTGTCACTCGAGAGGATGGTGGCGATGGCACCGACGTGCCCCTCGTCACGCCTTCCCTTACTCCGTTATCCAGCAGCTTTTCTTATGCCGGTATTTATACCTCCCAGTCATTGTTTCTAAAAAGCCGTAGACCTTCCGAGAAAAACAGATGTAGGTACTGCTTTGGACTATGGCATTGGAGCTTCATTGAAACAACTGAGAGGAGATACAACAGAACCACTGACACTTTTTAAATCCCTCACAGACACAACGAAATCACAATACATAGACCGTAAACTGTGAGCAGTTTACTCAGCAGTAAAACAACTGCGATACTTGCTGGAAGGCCGGCATTTTAAAATACGCACCGATCATAAACATTTCTGTTTTCAAACAATGCTTAGACAAAGCAACACTCAGACAGCTGCAACACGTACATTATCTTGCTTAGTTCACTATGGATAACCAATACCTCTCAGGGAGACAAATATTCCGGCTAATGGATGTTCTAGAATTGTAGACATTGTGTTACTAACAAGTATCTCATACAAAGATATGGCAAGTGAATGAGTTATTTGCAAATAAATTGCAATTACATTAAACGTAAATTACAAGTGAATGGTCCGGAACTAACACACTTTAAAATATTAGAATCTTGTTCATTGACATTCACTACTATGTATTTGCTTATGGATCTGAGTTAGTTTTTTATCATTCTATAAAATTCGGACCATATATTCCACCATCCTACCGAGAAAGAGAGTTGCATGACTGCATGACCTGACTCATCTTGGTGCCAAGGGTACAGCGGAC
Organism: Mantis religiosa; assembly: GCA_030765055.1. Classification (NCBI taxonomy): domain Eukaryota; kingdom Metazoa; phylum Arthropoda; class Insecta; order Mantodea; family Mantidae; genus Mantis; species Mantis religiosa. The sequence continues at coordinate 117,750,557 of CM060953.1, read as the reverse complement.
TTAATCAGACGGGGCTTTATTTGACCGCAAGTTAAACTGAGGTGAAAATATGGATAAAATCCTGCACTCTCTGCCAACGAACGAATGATGGGAAACACACAAATAGTTGGTAAAGTCAATGATCGCTCATCTCACATCCGTATGAATGGGCTATTGCCTAGGTCCCAAAACTTTGCATATCTCTTAACCATGATAAACAGATTTAGACGTTGGACAGAAGCAGTACAACAAAGGACATCATCGCAGAAATGGTTGCTAGAGCTCTTCTGTCAACATCGATAGCGCGTTTTGGTGTTCCTAAATTCATCACAACTGACTCAGGACAACTGCGAACTCACCTCACAAAAGACTTGGGAATACAGCATATTAAAACTACTGCCTATCATCCTGCATCTAATCGGAAAGTTGAACCCTTGCACCGCAACATCAAAACAATCTTAAGATTTTGACTCTCAGAAGACTAGGTCAAAATTTTATCTATCGTTTTAATGGGCCTCCGTGCCTTTGAATTATCAGCATATAATATCACTCCTGCAGAAATGACTACGGTGCCACTATCAAGCTTCTAGCAGATTTCTTTGATGCAGCGCGTGACATGTTTCATGTCTTTGGCCTTTAGCCTGAAACAACATTTGGTTTCACTTAAAACAATCATCGCTCTGAAGTTCATCCACCCAGAGCTTATGACTTCTTCACACATATTTATCAGACAAGATGCAGTTGGGAATTCTCTCCAGGCTATCTACAATGGTCCTTATCCAGTAATCAAACGTTCACAAAGGCACTTTATTGTGGAAACACCACATTGTCAGCAGTTTCTATTGATACACTCAAACTAGCATTCCTGCTGAATTAGATGGACACTACATCATCTAGGCCTCCATCAATGGTGAAACCTACTCTTACAAGTGAGCCTTCAGACACTAACCAGTCAACACAACTTATTACAAGTTCAGGGTGCAGAGTACACTTCCCAAAGAGATTCCTCAACGTTGTTACTGGGGAGAAAGTATGTAGTAGCATGTGACATATACTTGGACTTGCATGAACACTCCTTTCCAATGCTGTAATTAAAGTTCATTTAGCATTTGCAATTTATTTGTTTATTTAGATGGCAATGCTGTTTTAATTACGTACATTCAATATGCTTGTGATTTAATTTTTAATAAATAAAATACAAGTAAATTCTGAAACAAATCTACAACTTCATCTTCTTTGGCTAAACTGTCACATATTTCATTGTCAGCAGTACCAGTGAGTTTTCACCCAAGTGAAGTGTGTTATCCACTGACGTTGCTGTAGTGCGCTAGGCGTATGCTATGATGTCTGTCTCTGTTAGCTTTCAGTGAACTGTTTTCTATTCTCCTTCAATAAGGATTATATTATACTGCTGTCAGTATATACTGCAATAATCTTTCTTCATTCAGGAAGTCCTCCAATTCTTGAATTTAATGTGGGGCTTTCCATGTGGCCAACTACTCCGCCAGGTTATTAGTGCATCTTGGGTGCAATCTGTGTAGTAATTGAACTACACTTATACACGGATTTGAACTTGATGTTGATATATAAACGCAGCTGCTCCTATCTGTTCTTGAGATTTACTAACGTCTGTATGGATTTCAATGTGATATGTTGTATTTTCCTGGGTTACTCGTTAGTCTTCTTTTCTCCAGGAAATTCTATAAGTTTAGTTCTGAGGGCGAATTGTAGTTCTCTGTGAGTGGGCTGCTTTATGTAGTTCGACTTTGCCATCTAAGGTGATGGCGAGGTATGCTGAAGGCAAGGTATGATGAAGGAAGCATCGAAATATATTGTCCTATATGCTTTAGTCATTTTAGTCATTTAGTTTATTAATGTTATTAGAACGTCATAAAGCTTTGAACCACGCTGGGGCTCCATAGGTCAAAATATGTACGAGTGCCCCTTTGTACTGTTTGCCCACACAAGAAGGCAAGGTAAAGCAATGTGTAACGTCACTTTTGCTACCCGCAAAGTGTTTATGCTCGCCTTCCGAGTATACCAAGGATGCTAAGTTCCTTTAAAATATAAAGATTTGTCACATAAGTCACCCATACGTAATACCTATCACTGCAGTAACTGCAACAAGCATTAAATCTGGCAACATGGGTGTCTCATATGCAGTATCATACACTCTTTTCGTAGTAAACAGATATACTAACAGAGCAGATGAACAGTTCAAACCCCTCTTCCCTTCATTCCTCTCTTGCTTTCTTGTTTAGGGCAGACAGTAATACACTGTATGCATCGCTTTGTACCTTGGTCCCCAGCTTAGATAGTGTCTGTACTAAGGCTATTTTACTGTCATGCACTGATCGATATACTTGTTGAATTTAATCTTCTGTCTAGAAATATCTCCAGATATTTTACTTATTCAAACTTTTCTATTAGTTTACTGTTGATGCACATGTTCATGCTTGGGTTGTGTCTCTTCCTTTTCTTCCGGGTAACTACTAGTACTTTCGTCTTCGTTTCATTTAATTTGATTTTATTGTCTCGAGCCCAACGCCCTATTTTGATTACATCCTCATTCGCATTGTTTTTCATGTACATTATTGTTCTGCCTCTCGTTATAACAAGGAAGATGTCTGCAAAGGCAATTACCTCAGTACTTTTTTTTGCATAATCTAATTATAGTAGGATTACATCCTAAAATCCAGGGTCACAGTTTAAGCCTTCTGAGCATCCTTTTCCCTGTTATTCAGCTCTGTAACCATTGGTGCACAACTCGCTCTCCTCTCTCAAAATTAGTCCTGGTTTAGTCTAGCAACGTTTTACTTGCTTCAGGTTGCTCAAGATATTCGGCCACCATGCTGCACCAAAAGCTAACTGGGCATTTAAGCTAAACAGAGCGATGTAATTATTGCTATTTAGGGTTTCTAGTACATATTGTTTTACCACCATCACGGTATCTATGGACCTCTGTGCAGCATGAATCTATAGTGCCGGGTGCTGAATAGACGGTTTGAGTGTATATGGTGGAGTACCTTGTCATCATCATCATCATCATCATCATCATCATCATCATCATCATCATCATCATCATCATCATCATCATCATCATCATCATCATCATCATCATCATCATCATCATCATCAACATCAAGAACAACCTTCAAGATAGGCCTGTTTCGGCTCAGAAGGGATCTTTCCAGCGTCTCCGTCGTCTTCCAACATCTCTAATACCAACTGGTTTATACTGCAGGGCCTGTTTAGTGAGTCTTTCTTCTGGCATTCGAGAGAGATGATCTTGCCATTTCAGTTTATACTCCCTGAGTTTGTCATTTAAAGTAAATAGTTTTAGTTGTTATCTTATTGTTTCACTTTTAATGTGATCTTTAAGACTACAGTCAGCTAAGTACCTCAAAAATTTCATTTCAGCCGTTTCAACTATTCTTTTATCAGTTTTGTTCAAGGTCTAGGTCTCAACTCCATAAGATGTAACAGGCACTGCCACAGTTTTATACAACTTAAATATGGTATCTCTTCTTGTTTTGTTTTTCAATGTTCGTTTTATAGTGCCACACATGTTTTGAAAATTATAGATCCTTTTTTTTTAAATCTCTGTCACATTCATACGAAATATCACATCTTAAGTAATTAAAATATTTAACTTGTTCTAGTATTTTGTTTTTAGGAGCATTTTGGACCGTGTTGGGTATTTACCAATAAAAACCATCACTTTCGATTTCTCTGCTGAGATGATAAAATTATACATTTACATGGTTTTGTCGAGTTGGTACAAAGCTATTTGTAATCTGTCTTCAGTATCTGCCAGAATGACCTGATCATCTGCAAACAGGACTGTATTTAAAATTGTATGATCTAACTTAAAATCTACTTTCAATTGAGCTTGCCAGTTGTATCTTGTCTATTAACAATTTATCTAGCATTTTATACCCATGTTGATTAAACTGATTGGTCGTTATTTTAAGATGCGTTCACGTCCTTCTTTGTCTGATTTAATTATTGAAATTATTAACGGTCTCTTCCATAATTTTGGTATATATCCATTTCTGAGACAGATGTTATACAATTAAGTAAAGAATAATGGAAACCGTTGAAAGAATCTACAAAGAATATCGCTGGTTAAGCTGTGATCAAAATGGGTAGTTCCCTCTCGATGCTCTTATGTGTAAATTTAATATGGTTTAGACTCTAAACATTAGAGTATGCAAAGGTATTTCTCTTCATAGTTACGTCTGCAGTTCGTTGTCGTTGTGCTTATCATCATCTGATATAAAGTGTTCCGTCATGTGTTTTATAGTATCCTTTGTATCAGCTATGTGCCGCCTTCAGTCTTGATCGACGTGAGAATGTTTTCCTTTTGTCTTTACATATTAAAGTTTATATAAGGTGTGCCAGGATTGGCTTGGTCCATAGCAGTTCAGAAATTCTTCCTAGACGTTAATTTGCACGCACTAACTAGCTGCCAGTAGTTCCGATTGGTTGCTCTAGTTCTTCGCTATCACCCCAGGATTGACGAATGAGTCATCCAGAAATAATCTGGATGGAGTGACTTCCAGGATCTCCTGAACATACTTTGATTATCGTTGTAAATAGATAGCAAGAACGTCGACCAGACAAAGGCTCTTTGATGCGTTTGCTCTCTTCCTCATTATCGTCATTTCAGAGTTCCACCATGCTACAGATTTCTCTTATGTATACATATACCTATGTATGTATGCACATATGCATGTGTGTATGTATGTATGTATGTATGTATGTATGTATGTATGTATGTATGTATGTATGTATGTATGTATGTATGTATGTACGTCTCTATGTATGTGTGTATTTTGTATATACCAATAAATTATACTTGGAAAGTGAACTATTTCTTAGAATTATTTCTGAGAAAGGGTATGGGTAATATTAATAATAATAATAATAATAATAATAATAATAATAATAATAATAATAATAATAATAATAATAATAATAATAATAATAATAATAATAATAATAATAATAATAATAATAATAATAATAATAATAATAATAATAATAATAATAATAATAATAATAATAATAATAATAATAATAATAATAATAATAATAATAATAATAATAATAATAATAATAATAATAATAATAATAATAATAATAATAATAATAATAATAATAATAATAATAATAATAATAATAATAATAATAATAATAATAATAATAATAATAATAATAATAATAATAATAATAATAATAATAATAATAATAATAATAATAATAATAATAATAATAATAATAATAATAATAATAATAATAATAATAATAATAATAATAATAATAATAATAATAATAATAATAATAATAATAATAATAATAATAATAATAATAATAATAATAATAATAATAATAATAATAATAATAATAATAATAATAATAATAATAATAATAATAATAATAATAATAATAATAATAATAATAATAATAATAATAATAATAATAATAATAATAATAATAATAATAATAATAATAATAATAATAATAATAATAATAATAATAATAATAATAATAATAATAATAATAATAATAATAATAATAATAATAATAATAATAATAATAATAATAATAATAATAATAAATCACAAACAGCATTGTCATTATTTAACTACACTGGAATATATACCTATATACAAATGCATGCATACATGCATAGATACATGCATATATAGGTACATACATGCGTATGTTTAGCATAGATGGTAGTGTGTCTGCCTCACGTTCAAGAGGTTCCGAGTTCGAATCTCGGTCAGGGCGAGTTACCGGGATAAGATTTATTCCGGGGTTTTCCATTATCCTGAAAGACGAATGTCGGATAACTTTAAGCTCTATGGACTCTGGGCTCATTTGAGCGTCATTCCACCCATTCCGTTCAACGTCCGATATGACTTAACGTTGGAGGACGTAAAACTACTACAACAACAACATACATACATACATTATTTAACTATTTAATTTCGCTAGCTTATATGCATGACGTTACTGGATCATCAAACCATGGGAAGTTTTCCGACCACTGATGGTGTAATGGGCAGCCCTAGTCTTCAAAGTTATTTCACTGAATTCCATAGTGATTGGTGGCTTTTTAAAACTACATTTATAATTAAAAATAATGGAATTAAACAGGGCATATTCGGATACAGGAATTAAACAGGGCATATTCGGATACTATAATTACAGGTAACGAAACAAATTTAGTAATAATTTGCTTCAGTTTCAAGTCACGATCAGCCAGCACAAAAAGCATTTTTAATGTTTCTTTCTTTCTTAGGAAGGCACAATTAGTATTCAAGCATTTCAGGCGAGATAACTAGCACACATTTATGTGAAGCTATACGTACATTTAACTTCGTTTCTTTTGCACCATCCTTATTGGAAACCTTTTTCGTCGATTTTTACAGAGATATTCATGTAGCAATTAACCGAGGAATAAAAGGATGAACATTGTGACGTTTAACAAATTCCCAGTTTGGTTTAATCAGCTTCAAATTCGATACTGCAATATTTTGTTTCTACCAAGCTTTTCGAGCATTTAGGCAAATATAATATGAGTGTTAGTAATAACATTTTCACACAGTTGTGGTTGCAAAATGTGACGAAATAATTGCTAATCTTTAACAATATAATATGTTTCTTACCTTTGGTAGATAGATGTACTTGAAATAAAATTTTAGTTAATGATTTAACCGAATCGAAAAAGCAAGTTCATGTTTGGTTCTCATTTTAAAAAAAGTGTTAGAAGTGTTTCACATGTGTTCCTATGTACTACACTACAAATTGTCGGCTTTGATGATACGTAAAGAAGGAATGGTTTCAGTTCAGGGTACCTCCCTGGCATTTGTCATTTTTGAACAGCGAGGAAAGCCTGAAAAAGCCCTCAATCAGGCAGGACGGTTTTGTAGTGTTATTACTACGGGCACCTCCTTGTCACGAGCCCGAGCTCCAAAGATATTTTTGTGTGTTCGTGTGCAGTTAAGACAGAGAAGTATACAACCTCATAACAATGAAGGACGAAGAAATTATCCGCACTCCAAACGCCAGTTTGTATCCAAAAGCACACCCCACTTTTTCTCTTGAAAATGGTTGTCAGTGTTCCGTCGTGATGTGGGTTGTGGCTGTCAAATCAAAGCAATCATAACCTAGGTGGACAGTATGAAGGATTAATGAATTGCCAGGATAATTAATATTTGAAATTTGTCGTGACCTATTTACTATTTTTTTAGTAATTTCTGTTCCCAAAGACATTATACTTTCACGTTTTTGTAATTCACACAAACACCTCTATATGTCATATATAATGTTGGTTGAGTCTATTCCTAAATTAAACAGTGAAACAAATTACAATGAACTAAATTACAACTACCTCAAACATGCTTCTTATTGCTGGCTTCCTATATTCCACTGTCTTTCAAATAGATCCGCCAAATTCTTCAAAGCACAATGTAGCCAACTGTCACTGGAACTCAATTTTTTGTTGCAATTTACGCCGTCCAATGTTAAGTCACATCGGAGGATGAAAGGTGTAACCGCATGATCAAGCAGCGATTAAGAGGCGGCGAATTAATCGAAATCAGATAGTTAAAAAAGAAGATAAAGTAATAAAAATGCTTTCCTAAACTAATATAAAAATCTTGTTATAATAATATGAAATTAAAATGGATAGAGTAATGATTAAAATAGCAGTTGACTTAACTAATAAGAAGGGAAGAATATAATTTAATGTGACATATATACTAGCATCCAGGCAAGAAAGAGAAAATATTCTTGTAAAAATCTGTACACGTCGGAGAGACACGAAGGAAGGACCGTTACCTTCTTTGTGCTCTGAAAAGTTCAATGTTTGAAAACTATAGTATACTTTCAGTCAGGAAATTGTTGGGACAAAGGTCTTTCAAAATGCAGTTGAGCGTGAACGCTAAAGAGATTTACTTCGCTGATTTGTTAATGATGTATACCGTTACAAAAACTCAGGGTAGGCGTTCCCCAACTCAGGGTGGGCTGAACGTCAATGAGTTAAATGAGTTTTGCAAACCAATGCAGAAATTCGAAATAAATGAGAAACCAATAATAATGTAACATTTGAGAAGGGTGAGCTAGCTTGGCCATGTTAAAGTTAGAGAGGCGGCCAGAATAACGTTCGAACTGCATTGTGAAGCAAGAAAAGTTTACTTAAAAGGTGATACTACGACAGGAAGGACGTGTTCATGCATATTAAGAAGAGAAGCGAAGATTTATAAGTCTGAAATGTAGGGAAGTTAAGAATAGCGCAACCAGCGTAAGTGGAATCAGCATTAGAAGTTTATTAGAGCAAAGTAGTCGCCGTATAAAGAAGAAATAGAAACATCTCGGAAATAACTTTAAACAAGTAATCCAGGGTTTCCAGTAAATTTAACATATGTTAGGAATTTTACTAACATGTGGTCACCGATCCAAGTCGATAAACAAACTTAGTAGGAATTAAACCAAATAATTTTGCAACAAAGTGTTATTAATACGACTGAATAGCCAACAACCACCAAAATCCATTTCCACAACCATTCACCTGAGGATAAGAGAACTCATAGCTCCAATTAGAACCCAATCAAACACTGGTGTGCGGGTTCGCCGCAATGGAATGGGTGAAATGATGCTCAAATGAGCCCAGGATCCATGGAGCTTATAGTTACCTGACATTCGTCTTTCAGGAGAAGGGAAAACCTTGGAAAAAACTTATCCACGTAACTCACCCTGACCGAGATTCGAACTCGGGACCTCTTAAACGTGAGGCAGACACGCTACCATCTACGCTACTGAGGCGGGCAAACTCAGTATTATGATTATTCAAACATAGACTTTATGAATCTATGTTAATTAAAAAGAAGAAATATAATGGTGGTCTTTTCAAAAACATCGTGGAAATTATACATCCAATTTGACCAATTTCTTCTACAGTGGATAGCCTAATGTGGATAATATTAGGCTATGATTTTGCAAACATATCGTATTATTTAAAAATCAAATTGAATATAAATTATATTTTATAGATGCGATAGTGTTAGGTACAGTAAATAGTTTAAAGGTTTACACTCTATAAAGCAACAAGGAGTGTAGCTGTAAGGTTGTGGGGTCAGATGGTAGAGCTAAATGGTGGAGCAAGGTAGGAGCCAGATTAGAGATAAGTAGAGGTAGAGACAAGCAGCGATAACACCGAGTTCTATGGGATGGTAATTTACTATGTCCTAATTAGTATGTTAAAGTAAAAGTCGCCTTCTAACTCTTCAGAAGACTTTGGGGTGGAATAGTGATAGCAGTTACATAATTAACCTTTAAGTTGCATACGGGCTTACCTTGAGGATTTGTCGCGTGTATGGTTGAGGATGCCTGTAGAGGATCTGTCGCTGAAGGGTGGCATGATAAGCGTCATCTCCGGGATAGCCAAAATTTACTGATCCCCTCGACTAGAATAAGTGAAACCCTGACTCTCTATCTAACCTCCCTCCCTCGCTCTAACGACCCTCCGCGCTTTGGCTTAACAAGCCTTAAATATACACAGGTCCTACCAAAATGGCAGCTAACAACTACCTCAGCATTTCCCACGTTAAATGAGCTACCTCGACGTTTTCCACGCTAAGCTTAGCATGATCATCTTTCCTAAAATATACCAGCCACAAATCAGCTTATATGTGACTCAAAGTACATTTATTAAGCGAAGAGCGTGTTCGGCCACCTGTGCGTGGTCGACGTGAGACAACAGGAAGCTGATGTCATAGTCTAGAGTCGTGTGAAATCTCTGGTTACATCTGCTCGTCAGCCAGAAAAATTGAGACTGTTCAGGAAGTGCAAACTATGCCAAAGTCACGGTTCAGAAAATGAGTATTAAATGCCAAGATTCCATAATTTGATATGTTCCTAAGCATTCCTTAGCCATACACGTGATAATAGTCGGTATATTAATTCTAAGGGCACAGAGTTTACGGCCCCCTTGGTTTTCCTGAATGGTTTAATGTTATTTAGTTAATTTGTTTATGTTGATTTGGTTAAACAGATTTGATATAATCATGAAACAATAAAACAAATGAGGTAGATTTTCAAAATTATATATTTCCTGACGAAATACCCGCTTTTGCTCAGGTAGGTATAATTGGCTAAACGTTTCCTTTCAAAAGAAGTATGTACGAGGATTATCCAATAAAGAATGATAACAATTTTTTTGACAACGTACCTTTACTCATCCTCATAATTTTGATGGCCCTTCTCAAAATAGTCTCCCCTGAATGCGATTGCACTTGTCCTAGCGTTTCTGCCAGTCTTCAAAGACATGCTGGAAACAACTTTTTGAGAGATCCTTCAAAATCGCCTCCGTAGCCTTCACCACTACTTCTAATGATGGATAATGCCCCCCACGAAGGCGTTTCTTCAAGTTAGGGAATAGAAAAAAGTCACATGGGGCTAAATCCGGACTATAGGGAGGGTGAGAGATGCACTTCACGTTGATTTTTGCAAGATATTCAGCAATAGCATTGGCAATATGCGGCCGCGCATTATCATGGTGCAGCATCCAGCCTGCTTCACAGAAATGTGGTCTTTTGCACCTGATATGGACTTGCAATGTTTTCAGGACATCCCTGTAGTATTGTACAGTTACTGATGTGTGTGCAGGTACAACACGCTGATAAACCATTCTATGAATATCAAAGAATGAGATGAGCATAACTTTCCCAGCAGAAGCAACCACTTTTGCTTATTTGGGGGTTGGTGATGAAGGAGATTTCCACACTGAGCTTTGCTGTTTGCTCTCAGGTTCAAAATGATGTAGCCAAGTTTCATGAGCAGTGATTACGTTTGAAAGAAACTCCGGATCTTCCTCTAACATCAACGTTAACTGGTGTTACCTCCATTGCAGCGGTAGGCGATACTGAACATCTGAACTTGCCTGGTTCTCACAGGCGGGAACCAGGAGTACCAACATTGAAACTACTACGGCGTGTTTGTCTCACATTAAGCTAACAGAATACAATAAGACTGAATTTTAGTACAAAAAATATGACCGTAAAAAAATTATGATCGTTCTTTATTGAACAGCCCTCGTATATTAAATCACTGGTACACTAAGCTTAAGTTCTTATACTTCAAGAATAACCTTCATATCGAGTTATTTAGGTCATGAAACGGCCAAATGGAAAAAGGAACACAAAATAACGAAATTTTAAGACTCACTTCTATGGTATAGACATTTATTAAATTATGTAAAATTGGAGAAATATTTATGAAGTCTTCTGAGAAACCTTAATTCTGCTAAACTATCAAACTAACAGAACCATACTTTGAAGTTCTTCAGAGATTGCCAGTGAAAAAGGAATTTGTATTTGTTGTAGTAAATGACAGACTAGTGAAACTGATATCATGCTGTACTAAAATAGTGAAATCCAATTAATACAAGGCGATAAAATTTCATTTTTTTATTCAAAACAAACCAGGAAAGTTAGAAACTCATTTCAATCCAACAGGAAAAGGAAAATTCAACTGAACATGAGACAGTGAATGTTAATTGAAGAACCAAGGTGTTACAGTCAATGGCTTCCCTAGGGAAAACCGTCTATTACATACATTACGCAGTGGTGTATATGTATATATACACATACATACACACAAATACACAGAGAGAGAGAGAGAGAGAGAGAGAGAGAGAGAGAGAGAGAGAGAGAGAGAGAGAGAGAGAGAGAGAGAAAGATTTCACTGGAAACACACAGTTGTAGACGCCTATCAAACACTATTATTTCTAGAGAAAGATAGGTGCGCACACCTGAGTGTACAGTGCAACTCAAAAATGAAAAATCCAATAAATATGAAACTATTAACAGTAGCCTCCGAGGATGCGACACGAAGATTTTCAAAAACTTCACTCCACTTCAAAATACCATATGCCACCACATGAAACATTTTTCGTTATTTTAGTTAATTGATGCAAATTAATCATTTCTCCACAATAGCCGTATATAGGCTAAGATAGTTGATGGATAGAGTCAACATGAAAATTCAATGCCATGGTCGAGATTTGAACCACGGATCTCCTGGTTTCCGTCCAGTCGCTCTTAACCTTTGAGCTACCATGGCCAACGTCCGTCCTGACATTAAATTCTCCAGTTGACTCGTATATTTCCCCGGTAGACCACTAGGGGCTCTCGCATCCGAGATACACCGATTGTGGCGACTTACTATTGTAAGTACTTAAGTCCCAGGCTTCATCATTTAACTCTTATTATTTTAGTTAATTGATGGAAATTAATCATTTCTCCTCACTAGCCGTATATAGGCTAAGATATTTGATGGATAGAGTCAACATGAAAAATTCAATGCTGTGGCCGGGATTTGAACCACGGATCTCCTGGTTTCCGTCCAGTCACTAGTCGCCCTAGTGGTCTACCGGGGTAATATACGAGTCAACTGGAGAATTTAATGTCAGGACGGACGTTGGCCATGTTAGCTCAAAGGTTAAGAGCGACTGGACGGAAACCATGAGATCCGTGGTTCAAATCCCGGCCATGGCATTGAATTTTTCATGTTAGTAGTATAGAATTGAGAGAATCAGCACAGTGTAGATATGATGCTGAAGTCTCCTCTGTGTTAATATATGAGTGATGTAGAATGCTCATTGATTTAGAACTCTCCTATGTGAAAATCGAGGTGTAAAAGAAGGGGAGTGTTGGCGTAGTGCCGTTCTCCCCTGTGCAGTGAGATGTGTTTGAGGTGGGGTGATGATGATGATGATGATGATGATGATGATGATGATGATGATGATGATGATGGTGTGTGTGTGTGTGTGATGTGTGATGGGTGGGTGGGTAACGGGGTTCCGGGGGTGTTTGAATTAAATGTGAATTCTTTTCGATGTGTGTGCTTAAACTCTCATATATGAATATCGAGTCTAGGGTTCGATATGGGGTTCGGGGAGGGTGATGTTTGAATTAAATGTGTTGATAGTAATTCTTCGATGTCTGTGCTTAAACTCTCATGTATGAATATCGAGTGTAGGGTTTGATATCTATTACGTTTAGTGTATGATATACGATGCAGTATCGTTATTCTTTAGATAAAAGAATATCAAGAGAATGATTAGGTATGTGTACTGGGAGAGATTTATGAAATAAATGTAATAAGACATTCTGGTAAGGGGTGTTCCCTATCCAGAATCTATCCTTGAGCTATGTATCCAAGAGCGATGTAAAGGTTAAGAAAAGGTTAAATTCCATTCCCACATCGAGGTACGAGAAAATATAAATCTGTTCCACATTGAAGTATAAGAATGGAAATGTAAATCTATGTGAGAGGGTCTCATGACAAAGAACTGTTCCCTCTAAGCATGATAAAAGTGGGACATAGCAAATGCAAATAAAATAAAAGCACTACCCATCTCTTTAAGAATGATAAAAAAATATTGAGAGAAAAGTATAAGAATGCAAATGTAGATCTGTTTGAAAGGGCTTCATGATAAAGGAACGCTCCCTCTAAGCACGATAACCTAAAAAGAATATTCCCTCTAAGCATGATAAAAGTGGAACATAACATCGAAAATAAAATAAAAGCACTAACTATCTATTTAAAAATGATTAAGATAACGAGAGAAAAGTATCTCATCTTTAAGTATATATGAGTAATACAAACTGATCAATCAATATGATAATATATATACGCCAGTAGGGATCTATAGTGTAGATATCCTAACTATCCATGGCAAGATATCACCCTCCATATAAAAAAATTGTCTAGAAAATCTCCCCTCAGTATTACGAATACTCCACTGAACTTCATCCCTCTTGGTATGTGGGTCAGAGAAAAAAAGAGTTAATCTCTCCAGACTGGTGACAGGGGTGGTCAAAACATTCTTATTGCTGTAGCGAAGTCTAATTTTGTCAAATAACGTTAGGAAAAAAGAATATATTTTAAAATTAAACGAATGAATCTATATATTTGTATGAATGATGAAACAATACTATGAATGTGTTAGTATACCAAATGTAAAAAAAAAATCAAATGTTCAGAAAAATATATTTTGTACAAGTATGTGTGTAAAGAAATGTGTAACTATATCCCCCCTCCAAGATGTAGGGAACGAATCACAGTTAGTGTGCGCACGCAACATGGTGTTTGGGAAGGAGAGATACGGTTGGAGGGGGTGTAAAAAATGATGAACCTATATAAAGTTTAAACTATGATAATAAAGTTACTAGTAATACCTTTGAACTCATAACGTAGTCACTAGTAACAACTTTAAACTCATAGCGTAATATGTAGACAGTAACACCTCTCCCGGAAGGAGGGGTGGAGCCTCTCTCAATAAATACCGCGGTACGGATGAGTGAGGAGGCAGTCGATTCTCTGGAAATATGGATCCTACAGGTAAGATAGAAAAGTTGTATATTGTATTTCATTTTTTATCTCTGTTTACGAATAGTGTTGAAGTAATACTGATTCGTGTGTGCTTATATGTTTGTTTCAGATCATGAGATGCTCCAGCTAAATCAACTAGCTGAAGGTGGAACACATCTTCCCACAAAGAAACTACGTGAATTAGATCAGTCCGTTCAACACATCATTCGATCCGTCAAAACCGTGAAGACCAGATATGGTGAACGGGTTGACATCGAAACATCAGAATTCCAAGTCTTCCTCCCGGAGAGATTCAAACAAATGACCGCAGCGCAGAAAGATCTACTAAACCGTGGTGACTGCATACTCCAATACCATGGCGAGGAAACTCTAGAGAGTGGTTTCAAACGACATAAATTGTCTTTTTTAAGCAGCCCGTAATGTCGTCAAAAGGTGAGCATAATTATTGAATAAAATTTCATAAAAAAGTGATAATGTAGTTACTTGCATGTAAATGTGAAATCGTACATGTTGTATTAGAACTTAACGTGTTAATTATCGCACGTCATGTAGTATTAGTAATTGAGAGTGAACGTTGTAGGGTTAATTTTCATGTGTAATAATTACGTACATGTGAATATCGTAGTTCAGTTACGTTATTTCACATGCATGTTAGTTACGTTTTGTTTGTTACACGTAAAAGTAACGTTGTAGGTGAAAAAAGAACGTTAATTTATGTGTGTAAAAACGTACATGTGAATATCGTAGTTCAGTTACGGTATTTTACATGTATATGGTTTACGTTGTGTGTTTTATCAATTATGTAAGGGAGAGAGCATTACGTAAAACAGTTACATACTATCTGAATATTGTAGTTACGCGATGATAGCAATAATTGAAATCTCTGTGTAAAATACATAATCATTATGTAAATATTTTCATATGTAAAAGTTACATGCATGTTACGTTCTATGTAAAGTACAGAGTTTACGTAAAATTGAGATTCAGACATGTAAAAGTTATTAACATGTATGTTATTTCTGTCACCACCTTACATACATGTAAATCAATGTTCCCGTATGTAAAGTTAATCGAATGTTGTAATTGCTTTTCAGAAACGGCGACAAGATGCTCCGATAGTGCCACTGGACAACCCTCGATTCAGCAAGATGAAACCCGTCCGAACGTGATCCAGGCTGAACGCCTACAATGTATTCACAGTGAGTCTGCCTTCAAAAACAGATTATGTACCTACGAAATTCACAACTGTGTTAATATACTTGACCCCGTCATATTCTTAGCAGAATGCAAACCTTTAATTTTGAATGAAATTGATAAGGGCTTAAACATGTATAAATCAGGTCTTAAGATAGGATCCTGTTTATCCTGTCAATATGTCATAATATCACAAGAGAGCGATAATATTCATACATTTAACTTTAACAGTAAACTTGAGGTGATATTGCAATCTACAGATAAATCTATATGGTATGAAGAGAAGATTGTACAACCTATACTAGATCATATGGATAATTTTGAATCGCGTACCAGTTCAAAAGCTTTATACAGTATTGAGAAATTAACAATATATGTGACACAATACGATTCATTGAATGCAGGGATGTATACTGAATTACCCGACTTTATAAAATCGAAGAGAGCTGTTATTAACATTCGTAATACTGATAAATATTGCTTTGCATACTGTCTGTTAGCATCCAAATACCCAGTAGAACGTAACAAGAATCGACCCACGTCCTATAAAAGATATGATTTTCTTAAAGAATTTAACTTTGAGAATATAACATTCCCCGTGTCATTGAAAGATGTAGAAAAATTCGAGAATCAAAATTCAAATATTTCATTAACGATATACGGTGTTGAAAATAAATCGATTATTCTCTTATATCAACCAAGAGAGATAAAATCACATCATGTTAATCTTTTAATGTATAAAAGACATTATTGTCTGATAACAGACTTATCACGTTTGCTAGGAAAGCAGCTACCTAACATAATGGGCGAAAATGGTTATGTAACAATTGTAACTTGTATTTCACATCAGAATCACGTTTAAATAGTCATAAAAAGCGGTGTATGATGAATCAAATTATCAGAATGCCCGAGGCTGGTAAAAATGATCTCGTTGAATTTAACGCATATTCGAAATGTCTAAAAGTTCCATTCGTGGTTTATGCAGACATAGAATGTATCTTACGTTAGGTAGATTCGTGTGAAGATTTATCGAGCAAAAGTTGGACACGTACCACCCATAAACATGAAGCGTATGCAATTGCATTACATTTGGTTTGTAGTTATGATAAAAATTTAACACGTTTCAAATCATTTGAAGGTCCATATGCAATTGAAAATTTTCTTAAAGAATTAACGTTAATTGCAAATCAGGTCATTAATATATATGCTAATAAAATTGAAATAAGTATGAGAGATGTGGATGAGCTAGAATATCAAAATGCAACACGAAGTCACATATGCAAACGTGAATTTCTTAACTCGTGTATAAAGGTTCGTGATCATTGTCATTTGACTGGAAGTTACGTTGGCCCAGCCCATAAGCACTGCAATTTAAATAGGAAAATGCCAGGATTCATACCAATATTCTTTCATTGCATGTCAAAATACGATGCTCATTTCATAGTAAAGAAACTAGGTTACGATATGGAACCTATAAACTGTATTGCACAAACTTCTGAAAATTACTTATCCTTTAGCAAAATATATACTAATTCGAATGGAATGAGTATATATCTAAGATTTCTGGATAGCTATCTTTTTTTGGATTCAAAACTTAGTAACCTTTCGGATATGTTAGAAGCAGATGATTTTCATTATACCAATAATACGTACACGAATCCTTTGCATAGACAACTGATGAAACGCAAAGGTGTCTTCCCGTACACGTATGTGGATTCTATAGAAAAATTATACGAGAATAGTCTACCATCCAAACATCAGTTTGATCATGTAAGCGATGAGGATTATAGTCATGCTAGAACGGTATGGAATGAATTCAATGTTAAAAATCTGGGTGAATATTTAAATATATATCTTAAGTGTGATACGTTAATACTAACGGACGTGTTTGAACGCTTCCGTGAATTAAGTATCGGTTTGTACGGACTCGACCCGTGTCAGTATTACACACTTCCCGGATTAGCCTATGATGCAATGTTAAGAACGACTGGTGTACAGATTTCATTATTAACAGATAAGACTATGTTAGATTTCTTCGAAAAAGGAATACGAGGTGGAATTTGCACTGTGTCCAAACGGTATGCAAAGGCGAATAACAGATACATGACTAGCTATGATAACACTCAACCAACTAATTATTTAATATACGTCGACTGCAATTCTTTATATGGATATACAATGGAAAATAATAGCTTACCATACACTGATATAAGGTGGCTAACTGATGCTGAAATTAAATCAATAGATTTTATGTCTATTACAAGTGATTCTGACGTGGGATATGTGTTGGAAGTAGACTTTAAATATCCACAGGAACTTCATGATATACAAAATGATTTGCCATTATGCCCTTTGAATGAAATCGCGCCAGGTGATAAGTATACAAAATCGCTAACAACATTGAATGATAAAAATAAATACGAATTACATTATCTCAATTTTCAACAATGTGTTAAACTTGGTTTGATTCCATCGCGTATACATAGAGTAATAGGTTATAAACAATCTAACTGGATAAATCCTTACATTGAACTCAACGCTCGTAAACGTATTGAAGATAAAACGAAATTTGGCCAAAATCTATGGAAGTTAATGAATAATTGTGTTTATGGAAAATTTATAGAGAATGTAAAACGTTATAATTCATTTCATTTAGCTACCAGCTGGAAACGAGCGCGTAAATTGTTAGCCCGACAGACGTGTATAAGGTACGTGATTTTTGATGAAAATTTAATATGTATAGAATTGGTCAGAGATGAAATATTGATGAATAAGCCAATATACAAAGGACAAGCAATCCTGGATCTATCCAAACATAAAATGTATGATTTTTATTATGAAATTCTGAAGAAAAAATTGAAAGATGTAACTTTAATCTATACGGACACGGATGCTTTTCTCTTTGAATCTAGCTGCGATATATATGAATTTATTAAAACCAATATACATTTATTCGATACATCGAATTATCCAATGGATAATGTGTATGGTATTCCGTTAGCAAATAAGAAAATTTCAGGATTATTCAAGGATGAGCTAGCCGGTAGAGTGATGACTGAATATGTAGGATTGAAATCGAAATTATATTGTTATCGATATGATACTGAAGTGATTAAAGAATCAAAAGGTGTAACAAAAGATTCGATGAGATTCATAACCTTTGAACAATATCTCTCATGTATTACACATCCTGACACGATACATCGAAGCATGCAGACATGTTTCAGAAGTTATAAACATAATGTTCATACCATTGAATCTAATAAGATAGCTTTAAGTGGTATCGATACAAAACGATACATTCCCGATAATTCATTTTCAACATTAGCATGGGGACATTATGCTATAGAAAATTGTCAAGTGTAGTTTTTTTTTCTTTTCTCAATAAAGCATAGATTCAACTGAGTTAAAAGGTATTACTAGGCACATGATAATAACATATTACTGTATTTCAAAAAACAAAATAATTGAGTTTCAAGTATAATTGTAAAGTGTGTTACTAATTACATGATAATAACATATTTACTTCATTTGAAAGATAATGTGTTTTCTTTTTTTATGTTTAGGTTAGGGGGAAGGAATATTTTTTCCTATTCATGTCATTTTGAAATGTTAGATAGCAGGAATCAATGTGACCTTATTGATCTCTACAATTAAATGTTAATTCAACTATAATCATGTATGATTTTTTATTAAAATGTAGTTACTAATCATATCAAAATGTTATTATCGTGTTTCCGTTAAGGGGAGAGGGGTAATTTATATATATATATATAAGCAATGTGAACTAGCATGTACATTATGTTAAAGGCTCTTATTTCAGCTATAATCATGTATGATGTTTGTTTAACGTATATTACTAATTACTTCAAATTGTAATTATCATGATTACGTTAAGGGGAGGTAAATTTTTATATACTCAATGTGAACTAGCATGTACGTTATGTTAAAATCTCTACAATTAAATGTTAATTCAACTATAATCATGTATGATTTTTTAAAAAAGTATAAAATGTTATTATCATGTTTAAGTTAAGGAGATGTGAATTTATATATAATCAATGTGAACTAGCATGAACTTTATGTTACAGAAGATATCACGAATCAATGTGAACAAAAAAAAACACAATATATCATTAAAATTATATTTCTTTATTGAGTTGTGTGTTTTTTATTTATACAATGTCCACCTCATTAATCCATTCACGGGTAGGAAATCCTAACCATTTCACCAGAATCCTATCACCACGTCGTCTGATAATCCTTTCAACTAAATACGTGTCTGGATATTGAGTTTTCTGTAATTCATAACCGTAGAATGCTCCTTCAATCAGTTTACCCTCCAGATCCTCGATGAGATAGGTCAATGGATGTGTCCTTTGCACTGTACGTATCCTAAAGACTTCAACACTCCAATTTGGTAGATAACCTTTCTCCATAACACCTTTATGCTTAGAAATCCTCACGTAGTCACCAACACGATGAAGTCTAGATCTTCGCTTCTCACGCAGACTTCTATGATATTTGTATACACTGAGGAGGAGAGAATTATCACGAACTTCTACAGGCTTCATACGAATCGTTCGATGGTAAGTATTATTGTATGTATGAATAATTCTAGGTAGTATGTTTATCCATTGATATGAGCCTTGAACAATAAATTCCTTATGCAAATTCAGTTTGATCGTTGTTATTAAACGTTCCACTAAAGCAGCCTTAACGTGAGTGAATGTACTGTAATGATTAATATTATTACGATTCATTAGTTCGCGGAAATGTTTATTGTAAAACTCCCTTCCATTATCAGATTGAACATTCTTCGGAAACGATTCCATTTCATTCAATATCTCCTCCATAGCAGTCGAAACGTTAATACCACTTTTATCACGTAATGGTCGTGCATAAGCCATCTTGGAATAAAAATTGCATGCAAGAAGAATATACTTATAATTCCTATTGTCTCTTGCATAATTAGACATGTCCATAAGATCTATTTGTACTAAATCGTTCATTCCTTTGCTTATGATCTTACGACGTAAAAATCGTCTTCTAGCTGGTGCATGTAACTCGGTTGCAATGCGACGTTTTATCATGCTATAATTTTTGATGTTTTAAGTTCTGTAATAATTTCTTCTATCTCGGGTGAGTGATTCAAATTACCTGCATCCCTCGACGCAAATAATAATCTTAATCTGTTTATTATTTCATTCGGATCGTTCCAGTAGACGTAATCTAAGTTTCTCTGCGGTACATGTTCTTTCCAACGTAAACCAAATCCAGTTCGATTACTAACAAGGTCACGAATGATATGACGATACTTGAACCCTCGATTTGCTCTTAAACGTCCATCTCTTGAATAACCGTGTCTGTAAACTTGAGTATTCTGTAAGATTTGCGAATACACGTCTAAATCATCATCTGTGTACGATGTCTTGCGAGGTAAACGTTTAAATAATAATTCATATAAGCCTGCTGTGGGTTCATACGTTTCTGTCCCTATCTGAACACCATCAGATTTAAACACAACTGTCTTGTTACCCAATTTATACTCATTATCCTCGTAACGTGTGCCGTAAATATTGTCCATGTCACTCAAACTAGCAGTTCGAACCTTGTGTAGATACTTTGACACGAGATCAGATCCGTTAGCATCATCTGTAGTTTCGTCGTCGTTGTTGTCTTGGTGTGCTTTCGCTATTACTTTCAATGGTTCGGTTACAGGTTGAAGAACTTCAGACATGACTCGTTGCGTTTCGAATTTCATTCCTTTGAGAGAACGTAACTTTTCTCTTATTGCCCTACTGTGACGAGCAATGGATTCCTTAAGTCTTATAGCTTCAGCATCCATATCGAAATGAATGTATAATTAATCAGCTACTGCTAATTTATATGAAACTATCAGTTCTATACTTAATATATGACCATCTTTAGCACGTCCGGCTGGCGCTGTAAACGATAGAATATCGCCAGTTTCAACTCTTACAGGATATCTTTCAACTAATCTTCCGTTTATTGCAAACAATGTATCATTTACAGCATGCGGATGTACCGATGATACAATAGAACACGAGAGTACACTTCCATTTCCAGGAACTTATTAGTATTCGAGTCCCGATGTTAACGTATACCTTAAAGAGGGACCTCGAAACGGACGTGTTTGCAATGAAATTATGAGTTGTGCTTTCAATTGTTGTAACATAGTGTTTACAACATTTCTCATTCGTGTTTTCATAGTATGAATATCATTATTTATAGTGATTAGTTTATTATCAAGTTCCGTTTGTCGTGCAGTTAGTTCTTTCACTTCTTTTTCTACAGCTGTAGTAATAGTCTCGCTAGCGGAGGTATTTTTCTAGTTAACTGACTTTGTAATTCATTCTGTTTCCGTGTAATAGTATCGGCAATGTTTGTTATAGTCTCAGTTAAACCCGTTTGCAATTCATTGTGTTTCTGTATACAGAAATGATTAACATAACTCATGGTGACTGCATCACTATCATCTATCGGGTCGGCTAAATCCTTCAATCTCTTCATTCGAAATGTTAGAGTTTCATTAGAGTCGTGAATTGGAATCCTATCATCTACATATTTTTTATTAGGAACGTCGTGTTCGTGAAGGGGGTCCAACAGCGTTTTCATTCTTATACCATCTATAATGACATTATTTTCGGAATCACGTTTAAATGCATATTTACTTAAGTACTCCATTAAATTGTTGTATTGGATGTCGAGCGATTTTTGTATGTGATCCCTAAGCATAGCTTCAAACTCGCCCATACGCTGATACGAGGTCTGCTCGCTGAAGATCTGCATTCGATTCTCGACGTCAGCCGTATGCGTATCCACATAACGTTTAGTCGATGCATCGTCACCTTCTTCAGGGTCGTGAATATTGCACAATCGCTTTCCCTTGAATCGATAGTTTCCCGATCCATCTCTAGTTATGATATATCGACTGAACACACCCCTAGAGGGTATGATTCTTCGGGATCCGAACCTGTCGATACTCATTGCTTAAGTGATGGATTATTCTATTTATTCATTCTGATAAAGCGATCAAAACCGTGACGGTAGCGTCCCTCGTTCAGTGGATATTCTGGTACTATAACAACAAAGGATCGTTCATCACTCTCCCATATATGTTTACACATATCCTTAAATTCATCATAGGACATATCGGTATTTACATAATCTTCGTATATATGTTTTAAATTGAGATTATCCTGTCTAAAGAATATAATCATATTTGCATTATCTCTAATTAAATGTTTAGGTACTTTAGCATATGATTGTGCTAAATATATAGCATCGACATTACGATGTCTACCCATACTGTAATATGAAGCTATCTTACCCTGTTTTTCATTTATCACATCATCAAATACGAATATCGAATTTTCTCTAGCATCCGACGTTTGAATCACTTTATCACCATCATCGAACGTAAATACACCTATATCGGGTATAGTTTTCAGTAACCTGAGTAAATATCGATATTTAGGTTGTTGCAACGATTTCGAGTATATGTAGAGGTTTTCGAATCTCAGACCATTCTCGTGAATAAGCAGGTTGAGTAAAACGTTCGTTTTTCCAGCATTTGAACTGCCCAGTATGAGCGCTCTAACGTTACTCGGAAACAACGTACCGTGTCGTCCTTTGCGAATGTCATCCTCGAAATCTAACACCTGTATGGGCAGTGTACACTTTTGCTTTACTATCTCCATATCGCGACTAATACTTATAAGGCATAAGTTTTGTCTTTTATTTCGTTCGTGATAAGGGCAATCTATGTCTTTACTGGATTTAGCCAATCGTCATAGGAATCGTATACTTATAAAGCGCTCGTTTTGCCTTTTTTATTTCATAGTGAGACATGCGCTCTACACGTGCACGCAAAGGTTCGGGAATTCTTAATTCCTTGATTAATTCATTACCATTTGAGGCACATTTACCGGGTTATCGTTTCTGCGGTCCCGGAACGAAACTACATAAACGCTTGCAGAGAGGTGACTTACCGGTGAACGGGTTAGATTCAGCGTGTCTCGATCACGATCGGGCTTACGCAGAGAGTACTGATACAGAATCTCGTCGTCTAGCCGATAAGGTGTTGGTAGAGAAAGCTTGGAGACGTGTAAAGTCTGCCGACGCTTCTTTGGGCGAACGACTTGCAGCTCGACTTGTGACTACACTTATGAAGGGTAAATTGGCAGCGGGCGCTGGCATGCGTAAACGTCGCAACAAGAGAGGTGGTTTCTTATCTTTGCTACCACTTTTAGCAGCTCTAGGTGCAGTAGGTGGTCTAGCTGGAGGTGCTGCTCAGATTGCTACGGCTGTCAATAAGAAACGTTCGGATGCAAAACAACTTGCGGAATTAACACGTCACAACGAGCGCATGGAATCTTTGGCTCAGGGCAAAGGTCTTCGCCGTAAGAGACGTCGTAAGGGTAGAGGATTGTATCTTCGATCAAAAAACTCTGGGCGAGGCCTATATTTATCCCGGAAAAAGCCCTGAGTGCTAACGAGATCGATTCGTATGCACGACGTCTACACATTCCACATTTTAGAGGTGTCTACATGATCGATAAACTACCTCCACGTCCTCGATACTATGAGAGAATAGTAGTGAATCTGGATACATCAAATAACCATGGTACACATTGGGTTGCTGTACGTAAGGATGGTGACGTTGCCTACTACTTTGACAGTTTCGGCGATCTGAGACCTCCGGAAGAGATAGAAACATACCTTTCGGGTGTCAAGCTCCTATATAATACGACGAGATTTCAAGAATTCGATTCTGTGATTTGCGGTCACTTGTGCCTTCAGTTTCTCCTCGATGAGTTACACGATCACCGTGAGTGGTAGTGATACCAGCTTCTCTACATTTCTAAATCCACCGTTACATCTGGATCCTAACGGACATTACGAGATAGCTCTATTGAATTTTGAGACTTTTTACTCGATTCCGAATGTGGACGAGAGTAATAATCTATTCCATTACGTTCGCGATGGAAAAGTCGAACGTATAGTAATTCCACCGGGTACTTATGAATTGGATGATATCGCCAGATTGATCAAGGATGCTCTCGACATCGGTGACGACTTTATTCTACGTGCTAATAATAACACCATGAAATCAGAAATTCAATCTCCCTATATTATCGACTTTAGTCGTGAGAGATCTATTGCTCCTCTTCTCGGTTTCACCTCTAAACAGAGGGTACCGGCAAACGTGCTGACCGAGTCTAATGATTTGGTTAACATATTCAAGGTCAGCATCATACGTATCGAGTGTAGTCTTGCAACGGGATCTTTCTTCAATGGTAAAAGTGGTCATTCTCTGTATGAATTTTTCCCATCGGTACCTCCAGGTTATCATATCTCGCAGGAACCATCAAGTCCTATATATTTACCAATCATCGATACGAATCTCATTGATCATCTCGACATTAGAGTGGTAGACCAGAACGGCGATAAGTTAGATTTCAGGAACGAAACCATCACTGTACGATTGCACATACGTCGTAATGGGTATAAGTTTTAAGAGACGATGCTATATTAAAAAACATCTCTCGAGATTGAACTCTACTCGATCATCGACCCGCAAGCTAATCACATCGTCTAATCGAAAATTTCTCGCTAACTTAGGCTTCAAGGTTCTATGATGGATGTGTTGGACGTGACCGGGATTCCGACCTTTGATGATAAGATCAGTAAGGAGGAAAAACACGTATTCCTACCGTACAATACGTCAGCTCTCGATGTGAACGATGAAATTAGAATTCCATGTCAAGCTGAAGATTTGTACACGCTTCCTAGTAGAAGTTATCTCTACATTGAGGGGACTCTCACTAAACCCGAAGGCACCGTCGCCACATCGAAATTGAGTAACAATGCTATGGCATTCCTATTCGATGAGATTCGTCTGGATATGAATGGAACGACTATTGATAGAACTAGGAATCCGGGCATTTCATCAACGATGCGTAACTATGCTGCACTGAATGAACTGGAATCGAATCGTTTACTAAATGCTGGATGGATCTATCCAAGAGGTGTGGTAGACATCGTGAATACATCGAATGGTATCTTCAATGCTATCGTTCCTCTTTCGATGTTGCTGGGTTTCGCCGACGATCACAAGGAGGTCATACTTAATAGCAAGTTTGAACTTATTCTCATTAGATCTAAGGATTCTAATAATTGTATCATTGGAAACGATCCTACAACCATACAACTAACTAGACTCGAATGGAGGATGCCTGTACTTCGACTTTCAGATTCTGAACGAGTTGATAAACTTAAACTCGTCAAATCGGATAAACCTCTACACGTCGCATTTCGAACCTTGGACCTTCACACTCAACCTGCTGTACCTCAAACTAAAGCGTTCACATGGAACATTGCAACCACGACTAAACTTGAAAAACCACGTTTCGTCATAGTCGGTGCACAAGTGTATAGATTGAATCATCTCGCTAAGGATGCTTCTCTATTTGATAATTGTAATATCACCAATCTGAAACTTTATCTCAACAGTGAATCTTACCCCTATCACGATATGAATTTGGATTTCGCCAATTCGAAATTTGCATCTCTGTATGATCAATATTCCAAATTTCAATCATCCTACTATGGAAAGGAGAATTACCCTCTTTTGAAAAGGAACGACTTTCTGAAATATGCACCGCTATTCGTCATCGATTGCTCTCATCAACCTGAGGATACTGTGACGGGGGTAGTGAATGTCAGATTGGAAGTTCAAGCATCATCAAATTTTCCTGCACAAACTTCATTATTCTGTTTAATTATTCATGATAAATTATTCACTTATAAACCATTAACTCATGTTGTACAATCTATCATATAGGTGTAATAAATAAAACATTACAAATTCAAATTATCTTTTTATTGACTTTAACATACATCTCCAATATCCTCTTCCTTGCACTCCTGCTTTTTGCATCATATGAACATAATGATTTATGAATATCATACAACTGATATAAATTTCTTTCAATATATGGAATTAGTCTTTTAAGTCCATTGAATGCAGTACTATTCAGATTTATACTGCCCACATTTAAACATGTATTCACAAACGTTATTTCTTTCATCTTATTCATGCATAACATTATATTAAATGCATATATTATATTTTCACTGTACGGTGCACATGGATGCTTACCATCTTTCAGATACGTATCCAAAACACACAAATTTGACATTATTACCTCCCATTCCTCTTTTGTAATATACACAAACGTATCGTCATGTGTGGCTTTAATGTAAAGTGATGGGAGTTCATTGTATAATCCTATGTTCACACGAAAGTCAATGCTGATGGAGATGTCGTTATCTTTCATGCACACACTATTTACCACCACTCGCAACTTCCTCCTCTACTTCTTCTGCGAAGGGTGTGAAGGGTTCGAACATCATTATGATGAAACTGTCTTGATCGAACGTCTTCTTGGCTTTGACGATTCTCGGTTTGCAGTTCGCCTTCTTCTTTTTCTTGTCTCCTTTCTTACTGGATCTGCGGACATACACGAACTATGTCTCAACATCGTGAATATTTAATACACTTGTTAACGTAAAACTCTTATTATTTTATACTCACTTTTCTATGACTTCCTCCTCGGGTTTCGATGTACCGATATCCTTAAACGGAGGATCGTTGTACGGACCGCACACATCTTCACCTTGATCCTGTTCGGACTGGCATGCCACATCTTCACTTTGGGCTTTACTGAAATAAACATATTTATCATTAGTTATCTAACACAGAACAACACTTTCACGTTAACACACAATTATAATTCTACTTACCCGAGATACACTTTACAATTCTTTCCGCATTGAGCATAAGATGTGATCGAATCATGATGGGAAGGATTCTTGCAAATCACTTGATGCATCTTTCCATCACACGTTTCATCGTGATGCTCAACCCAATGCTTTTGCAAATCTTCGAAATTGCGTAGATTCTCCCAGAATCTGGTATCACTTTCAATGATAGGAGTTGTTGTTCCACTCATCTTGACGTTGCGATGTGAAGTGAGAATGCATTCGTTCCCGAGTGAGTGGATGGGTGATGAAACGTGATCATACCTGTCTCCCCCCTCCCCATCCTCTCGTCGATTGTACTTAACGTATGGAGGGTTTGTGTGAAGTGAGGACGCGTTCGTTCCCGAGCTGGCGGGACAGGATGAGACCTGTTAAATCGAATTTACTATATTACCGTTTTATCACGTTCCCCCCTTCCACCCTCTCGTCGCTTGTACTGGAGGAGGACTAGTGTTTATCCTCGCGTACATGAATGGGTATCGAACCGAGGACTCTATGTTCATATATATGAATCCTCCCGAGAACTCAATATTCATAGATGAATATTTATACGCCCACACATATACACATATGCACAAATCTTGAGGAATGACAACACGTCATCACCCTTATACTTCAATGTGGAACAGATTTATATTTTCTCGTACCTCGATGTGGGAATGGAATTTAACCTTTTCTTAACCTTTACATCGCTCTTGGATACATAGCTCAAGGATAGATTGTGGATAGGGAACACCCCTTACCAGAATGTCTTATTACATTTATTTCATAAATCTCTCCCAGTACACATACCTAATCATTCTCTCGATATTCTTTTATCTAAAGAATAACGATACTGCATCATATATCATACACTAAACGTAATAGATATCAAACCCTACACTCGATATTCATACATGAGAGTTTAAGCACAGACATCGAAGCACTAAACGTAATAGATATCAAACCCTACAATCGATATTCATACATGAGAGTTTAAGCACAGACATCGAAGAATTACTATCAACACATTTAATTCAAACATCCCCCTCCCCGAACCCCATATCGAACCCTAGACTCGATATTCATACATGAGAGTTTAAGCACACACATCGAAAAGAATTCACATTTAATTCAAAAACCCCCGGAACCCCGTTACCCACCCACCCATCACACATCACACACACACACACACACACACACACACCATCATCATCATCACCCCACCTCAAACACATCTCACTGCACAGGGGAGAACGGCACTACGCCAACACTCCCCTTCTTTTACACCTCGATTTTCACATAGGAGAGTTCTAAATCAATGAGCATTCTACATCACTCATATATTAACACAGAGGAGAGTTCAGCATCATATCTACACTGTGCTGATTCTCTCAATTCTATACTACTCATGTTGACTCTATCCATCAGTTTTCGTTATTTTTAATTTTCTCAAAAATGGATCTAAAAATGTATTAAAATGCCGCATGTTTAATGTAGGTATGGGTGACTCAGTTGGTTAGGTATTAAGCTACTTATCCCAAGGCCACGGGTTCAAACTCGTCCCACACAAAAAGTTTTAAGTGTGTTTATAAACAACAGTTCCGAATCAGTAGATTTACTGAGGGACGAAATTCAGGTACATTGGCAATGCTGAGGTTATCCTTGCAATTGATAGCGTTGCTAACAAATGAAATTAGTTTAACACTAACAATAATTAATAATAACTGATAATAATAACTTACTTTCGTCACAAATAAAGCGTGTGTATATTAATTTTTTTGAGGATAGCCTTAAAGTCATCTTCATTATGAATGACTTCTGCCAATTACTAAACCGTAAGTTAGAGAAAATCTTTATGTACAAAAATGCAGAACTTATCAAATCACACAATTCATGTCAAAATAATATTGTTGCGCTACTGCTTTTTGAGATTGTTCTTATCAATACTTTGTATTTTCAAATAATGTATGTTTTCTCAACAATAAAGCTTATCTTCGTAGTTCATCAAAAGAGAATGACATATCAAGCACATTACATTGCGATCGGTTTGAAACGATGCGACTATTGTTTTAGGTTACTGTACTTTTCTTGTTCATACAATAAATGTATAAATGAATAAAAAGTGTTTATCTGAATTAACAGGAAGAAAAAGCTTCAGCGAGATTAGTTTGTAGAAGAGTAGATAAAGTCATATGGAAAGAACACATCATTTTTGAGGGAGGAATTTACATTTTCTTCCCGCAGCCACAAAGTGGAGAAGGTATTGCAAACCATCAAACCATTCGGTATCAAGATTTCCCGCTACAGAAAATATATGTGGGCATACTTTTGAGCAAAAGGTCTTTTTGTGCAAGTCTCTCTGTGTGTTTGTCTGAGCGAGGGTGTGATTTTGCTAACGCATAATAAAATATAGAGGTATTTATTCTTGAGAGAGCAGATTTTCAATAAAATTTCTTCCAGTTCAACATGCTTTACAAGAAAAAAATTTGAGATGTTTTATTTTTATTTTAACGATATGGA
This sequence comes from Mantis religiosa, assembly GCA_030765055.1. Lineage (NCBI taxonomy): Eukaryota > Metazoa > Arthropoda > Insecta > Mantodea > Mantidae > Mantis > Mantis religiosa. Next base: position 117,720,623 of record CM060953.1, on the reverse strand, counting down.
CTAAAATGCAATATATGGTGTAAATCTTCAATTTTATAGAAATAGCCTACTGAAACCTTCACAATTCGTAAAGAAGTTTGTGTAATTTTGACAACCATTAAACTACGTGTTAGATAGAGCTTACTATCACAAATTGCACAACTTATAGATCTCTTTAAAACATACAATTAAGTATTTTACATATTTTTGTGCCATCAGACATATAGCCTTAAACAAATAAAAAAAAAGCATCGGAAGCATTCGCCAACGCTGTGTTCACAGTATACGCCTTGGAAAGGTGGAGTCAGACTGCAAAGTTCAATGATTTGAACCCCGGCTATGGCGTTGAAGTTTTCAGTCTGACTCTACTTTTCCATACTTTGGCCTACACAGCTAGCATGAAAGGACAATTAATTTTTCCATTATTCGCTTCGATACCACACTGACTTAATTTCAAAACTATGCGGTAGATAGGGAGTTGTCTTGCGGCTTGACCGTACGTATTGTCACGCGGGCGTTGGAACACCCTATGAAAGCAGCTGAGAGCGGAAGACAGGGGAGGTCCGAGTTAGCCACGCCTCCCCCTCGTCCGTCTTATAGTGGTGACAGGGATGGCTGGGGGAAAAAACATAATTGTGCGGTCCGTTTCTCTTCCACCTGTGTTCTAGAAATTACGGGATCTTTCATTACTGGAACCTTCCTGTGGAAGCCAGAAGGCGGCGATATTCCTATAAAAAGGGGCTGCCGGAGCGAAGTGAAGTCAGTTAGTCAGTTAGTTGGTTAGTGAGTGTGAGTGAGGAGACAGTCAGTTCTTGGTGTAAGGACGCAGTGCTAGTGAGAAGACCGTACGTAATTACGAGTGCAAGGAAATTGTAACGAACGAACTGGTGAATCGTAATTGTGTGCATTACGTAATTTTATGTAATTGGCAAGTGTTTAACTGTAAGTCGGTGGAAATAAAGAACATCTTTGAGTGGTGAAATTGGACTTTTCATTTCACGAACCCACAAAGTCACACTGGTGTCAGGAAGCGGGAAGATAACATCACCGAACATTACAACCATGGACGCGGCATTGGAAATTTTTTTGGAGAAGATGATGGAAATGATGGCCGAATTAACAGAGAAGACGGAAGCGGCAAATAACAGCCTGGCCGCGAAGCTGGAGACTATGAATGCAAACCTGGCCGCGGAACTGAAACAAATGAAGACGGCCAACGACAACATCGCCGGGAAGATGGAAGAAATGAAGGCCGAATTAACAACGGAAATAGAAGCGGCAAATAACAACCTGGCCGCAAAGCTGGAAGAAATGAAGACGGCTAACGATAACCTCACGGAGAAGACGGAAGAAACGAAGGAGGCGAACGAGGTCCTCGCCGCCAAGTTTGAGGAACGGTTGGCCGGCGTGAGGGATGACGTCACGAATCTGGGCAAGCGGAAGGGTCAAGTAGACGACCGCCTTAATGATTTAGAGGAAAAGGCCGACAACATCGCAAAACCCCTCACCCGCCTGACGGAGGAAAACCGGCCTTATGTGTGGACGGAGGACGCCGAAGACGCTTTCCAGCACCCGAAGGGGACCCTGTGCAGTGCTCCAATTTTGGGTTTCCCACAACCGGGTGGCGCCTTCATTGTGGACACCGACGCTAGCGACCATTACATTGGAGGTGTCCTATCGCAGATCCAGGACGGCCATGAGCGCACAAGAGTGGAAGAGAAGGAGCGTGCCGCAGCAGTCCGAGTAGTTGTGGCAGTGCCTGCTGAAGGCTGGGATAGCGCAGGCCTGAGGAGGGAGCAGCTGGCGGACGCAGACTTGGGGCCACTCTTGAGGGAAGTGGACGCAGGGACGAGATCAACCTGGGAGGACGTCGCACCGAGGAGCGCCACCTACAAGTCGTACTGGGCCCAATGGGACTCGTTGAAGACCAGAGTGGGCGTGCTGTTCCGGGTATGGGAGTCACCCGATGGGAAGGCGCAGAGAGAACAGTTGGTACTCTCCCGGAGTAAGGTCCCGGAAGTCTTGGAGGAAGTGCACGCCGGTACTTCAGGAGGACACCTGGGAGCGAACCGTATGATTCACAAACTACGGCAGCGCTACTTCTGGCTCAGACTCCGGGCAGATGCTGGTGGTACTCCTGGACCGCCTGGCACGCTACGATGGTGCTGTTCGGGGCGAACAGCTTTGAGGAGGGAGCAGTGTCACGCGGGCGTTGGAACACCCTATGAAAGCAGCTGAGAGCGGAAGACAGGGGAGGTCCGAGTTAGCCACGCCTCCCCCTCGTCCGTCTTATAGTGGTGACAGGGATGGCTGGGGGAAAAAACATGATTGTGCGGTCTGTTTCTCTTCCACCTGTGTTCTAGAAATTACGGGATCTTTCATTACTGGAACCTTCCTGTGGAAGCCAGAAGGCGGCGATATTCCTATAAAAAGGGGCTGCCGGAGCGAAGTGAAGTCAGTTAGTCAGTTAGTTGGTTAGTGAGTGTGAGTGAGGAGACAGTCAGTTCTTGGTGTAAGGACGCAGTGCTAGTGAGAAGACCGTACGTAATTACGAGTGCAAGGAAATTGTAACGGACGAACTGGTGAATCGTAATTGTGTGCATTACGTAATTTTATGTAATTGGCAAGTGTTTAACTGTAAGTCGGTGGAAATAAAGAACATCTTTGAGTGGTGAAATTGGACTTTTCATTTCACGAACCCACAAAGTCACAGTATGCTAAAATGCATGTGTATTGTAAGAAGACCAACATGATTTGGAATCGTTGATGTGCATGTTTTCTTTCATTATTGTTATTTTAATAGCAATACCTTAGGTTTTTCTTGCAGAAGATAATACTATGTTAAACACACACATTTATAAAATCGCGAATATATTCTTACTATTTTCAAAATAAATGCAAAGTTATTAAAAAATTGCCTTAATGTTGGTTGTGTTAACACTCGGGCTCATTCATCTGTTATGAATGGTGCTGGCATATACTGCGAAGTATCCTCTCATGCAAATGTCACTAGGTATTTGGTCTCATCCACGCCCAGCAGAATGAGGACAGTAATAGAAGCAGAGGGTTTACCCACTACTAAGTTAATTTCCATTTTTATTTGGTTTTACATATAGGAGTAAAACATTTATTTCAGTTAGTTTAAAAAAGAGTACCATGTTTCAGTTTTTTATGTGTGATCATAAATGCCATAAAATCAAAGAAACTGCAACTGGAAGCAATTTTTTAATGTACGTAATAAAAAATGAAAAAGATACTTGGGATTCGAACCTTCGTAGATCCAGCTCCTAAATACTTATCTGTAACCACTCGACTATCTGTGCATATTTAGTAACTGAGACTCGGTTATGAGTCAATTGTTAGCAGACATCGGAGCCCGTACACATTTAAAGGGATATGCAGTTAATGAGTCTCGCGGTATATAACTGCTGACGTCAGTCCCAAGGACAACACACAGGAATAGTCCGGTTCGCAACGCGTAGCTTTAGTTTCATTACAACTACTACTAGCCACTTAGGTAGATCTGCCTTTCAGGGAGTGCAAGGTGTTGGACATATTCTGTTAATAGCATTACTTTCACAACAATTATTGGACAACCTTAATTTTATACATCAAAAGTTTTGGGTATTATCAACAACCATTAAACAGCTTAAAGAATGTACTTTCGAGCTGTCTAAAAGCAGTCGAGGAGGCGTCTGCAAAAATTAACAATATAGAGAATCGGACCACCTACCAAACCAACATAAAATGAACTGCCCAGTATTCAACACAAAAATACTGGATTTTCACTACAAGAAATATAAGAAATAAACTAAGTCTCGGACAAACACATGAAAATGCTTTGTACTACTCATATGCACCATCAACGTCATGTGACAATGAACGAACTTTTTCCCAATATTTTTATATTGTTTCAGTGAGAGGCGCAGGAAATTCACATTCGACAATTTACGAATGAACGTGGTTCTTCACTGGAATTCCCGCAACGAAAGCAATAAGGATGGCATATTATTGTACCGTAGTTTACACTTTGTATCCGTGCCGGACTGTACACACACACACACACACACACACACACACACACACACACACACACACACACACACACACACACACACACACACACACACACACACACACACACAGCGCTTCGGTATACTTGTTGACATCGGACGTTTGATGATGTCGCGCTTGACCTTGTATAGTACCTGTGCACGTACATTGATTGCTAAGGTGTGCGGGTTCCGATGTCTGGTTATGAGACTCAATTTTTCGCAAATATTGCAGTATGCGGACAAAGGAAGGATTCCCTATGTGGTTATACACCAAACCTATAAACTATATATAATGTGTGAACATTTATTATTATTATTATTATTATTATTATTATTATTATTATTATTATTATTATTATTATTATTATTATTATTATTATTATTATTATTATTATTATTATTATTATTATTATTATTATTATTATTATTATTATTATTATTATTATTATTATTATTATTATTATTATTATTATTATTATTATTATTATTATTATTATTATTATTATTATTATTATTATTATTATTATTATTATTATTATTATTATTATTATTATTATTATTATTATTATTATTATTATTATTATTATTATTATTATTATTATTATTATTATTATTATTATTATTATTATTATTATTATTATTATTATTATTATTATTATTATTATTATTATTATTATTATTATTATTATTATTATTATTATTATTATTATTATTATTATTATTATTATTATTATTATTATTATTATTATTATTATTATTATTATTATTATTATTATTATTATTATTATTATTATTATTATTATTATTATTATTATTATTATTATTATTATTATTATTATTATTATTATTATTATTATTATTATTATTATGAGAGAATTTAGTAGAATGAAACTAAAGAGACACGTCCCGTGACACCATTGTAAACCGACCGTGGACACTATGTGGACTTAGAAAATTTACGCTTCCAGAGTCTGCTCATTTATTATTTATTTACTCATTTATTTACTTATTTATATTTATTTATTGTTTTTTGTCCGAGAGTGTGTGTTTTTATTATTATTGTGACTTTGTGGGTTCGTAGAATTAAAAGGCCGAGTTGCAGAAATTAAAAATCTCCTTTATTTTCGTAGAGATACACTGTTCAATTCTCACGTAACAACATTACATCACATATACACAGTCTTCCAAGGTCAATGACAATTACAAACCGTGACAGCTGATTACATTAGCTCTTATAACAACAACACTCTTGTTACACAACTGCTCTTTGCGAGCCGTCACGTCCCTAAGTACCTAATTCGTAACTCTAGATGGTTCTAAAGTCAGCCAAAAGTCAAACAATCTCTATCAGTCCAGAAATTTCCAAATCATTCTATCACATTCTAGAAGCGTAACTTAATCTATGCCGGCGAGGCCTTTAACTCAGTTATCGCTGCCCGCCGGCGCCCGCTTACAATAGCAGCGCTATCATTAACTGCTCAGCAAGGCTCATTATTACCAAGAAACTTTATTTGCCGACTGTCCTCTTATTTGTGCCGAAACTTTTATGCCTGTTGCCGTGACACTATTTTCAAATTTTCAATACTTCTGTCGTTATTTTGAAGCTGTTACCGTTTATCTGTTCCTCGTGATGTTATGGAAAGTGTGAGCTAATATTTGATTGTTATTCCGATTCCCTGTATCTCCCTTACCTACACCTATAGCAAAATTTCTAAAGATTGTGTCGATAACATAAAGCAGACCAACAATGTGTTTCAAGAATAATATGTACAAGGCGTATTAAATAAATATGTATTTTGAGAACATAAAAATAATGAAGGAAGGGTAATTTAGGTTGGGGTAGTTTCATTTACAATCTTTGTTTCGCATACTTGGAATAAGCTGAGATTTTAATATCAAATTCAGTATTTATGAGACTCAATTTTTGAGTTATGGCGTTCACAGAAATCTGGGCGCGGAAAACTGTAACTTACAAGCAGGAATGCAACATACGGATTATAATTAAATTCTGCCACTTCATTCCTAGCATTTACACATAATAACTTGTGAATTGCTCATTTTCTCTAAAATGACAAACATGATTAACATAAGTGTCACATTTAAATCCTTTAAGGAAATTAGTAACACCAAGAAATATATTTTATATAGGTTTGGTCCTATTTTTAGAATTTTCCAGTTTTTAAGCAAAACTTTTCTGAATTAACGATATTCTCTGTCTTTTCTCGAAGTCATGCAGAAAGCTACAACGCTACGTTTTGGACCTTTGCTGCATGCTTATTTATTGTGTAGCAATAACGTTATGAGTCCTGAAACCATTTCGACTAACATTTATCATATTTAAAATTAAACATACAGAAAAATAACTTAATTTTGAACTATTTTAGATCTCTGAAAATAAGTCACAGAAAGTAAAGAACGTTATGTGATTGTGACACCCAGATTTTCTGTTTATTTGCAGGTAAAATTTAAAAAATGTATGGTACAAGCTACTGTCTATTTACCTATAGCATGCTGTATGTGATTAAGCCTGAAATTATTAACTTGAATTTATTTCAGACAAAACATTGTGATAGGGATAGAGTAACTACCAAAAGTTTAAAAGATTCATTAATTGCTGTAAAATGACCGCCTCGGTAGCTTAGATGGTGGAGTGTCTGCCTCGCTTTCAAGAGGTCCCGAATTCTAATCTCAGTTAGGATGAGTTACCCAGATAAGGTGTTTTTTTTTCGGAGTTTTCCTTTATCCTGAAGGACGAATGTCGCGTAACTCTAAGTTCCATGGACCCCGGACTCATTTGAGCATCAATTCACCCAATTCATTGATCGTCCGACATGACAATGCTGGAGGACGTAGATTAAAAAATGCTGTAAAATAGGTTCCTATCAATGCTTATAGTTAGATTTAAGAGAATATTGCTTTAATTGAGACTTTAGTTGAGTGTCTAATTTATAGAGTACAGGTCTAATAATTTAATAACATTTTTAATGCTTTATCCAAGTTTACAGTTTACACAGATATAAGTTTTCAGTTGTCATATATGGTTCTACGAAAAATTATGTAAGGCAGATATACAAATCTTAAATGCAATAGAAATTTCCTGAAAGAAAATTAATCCATATCCAGATATGTGATTTTAAAAACAGTTGGATAGAAACTTGGCTACTAAAAGATCTTGAACTCGCTACAATGGAAGTATAGCCGTATAGGATTTTGTAAATTAAAGATATGACTTCATTTGTTTGTTTTTGTTCTTTTTGTATTTTAATTTTACGTCCTCTAACGTTGTCATATCGGACGATGAATGGAATGGATGAAATGATGCTCAAATGAGCCCAGGGTCCATAGAGCTTAGAGTTACCCGACATTCGTCTTTCAGGATAAGGGAAACCCCGTAAAAACCTTATCCAGGTAACTCACCCTGACCGAGATTCGAACTCGGGACCTCTTGAACGTGAGGTAGTCATGCTACCAACCACGCTACCGAGGCGGGCTGTTTGTTTTTGTGAATACATATAATCACAATTGGATAAAACAACTAGGTTTTATTGAAAATAACCTAATATATTACTTTATATGATTCTCTATAATCACTATCACTTATTATTTATACAGAGTAAATCTTTGCAGAGGTAGTTTCAATACACATTTTGTAACCTATATTCTCGTTCTTCTTCTTCTTCCTCTTCTTCTTCTTCACTTCAGGGGTTAGGCATTTCTGCCTGTTCCGTCTTCATATTCCAACACTTACTCCCATCTTCCTCTAGGGCGTACTACATCTGTTCTTCCGCGAGGATTGTATTGTTATTAAAACTGGCTTTCTTTCTTTACTCATTCTATTATATGTTCTTTCCACTTCTGTTTGTTCTCATTTATTTTATCTTGCAGTATGTATATAACTAATTCTTCTAGAATTTTTTTTTCATTTCTTATTAAGTCTCATCTAATGGTTTTCTTGTAACCTATAATTATTATTGTAATTATAATTGGGATATTTAATATATATATATATATATATATATATATATATATATATATATATATATATATATATATATATATATATATATCTGTTTAATAACATGCACAAAACATAAAACACTTATTGTACAATTAATATCAATTATATTATAAAATAATTATGCAGGAGTTTTATATCTTGATCTCGGTAGCCTAGATGGTAGCGTGTGTTGGCTCACGTTCAAAAGGTCCCGAGTTCGAATCTTGGTTAGGGTAAGTTACCTGGATAAGGATTTTTCCGTGGTTTCCCTTATGGTGATAGATGAATGTCGCTTAACTCTAAGCTCCATGGACCCTGGACTCATTTGATCATCACTTCACATATTTCATTTATCGTCCGATATAACTTAACGTTGGAGGACGTAAATTACACACACACACACACACACACACACACACACACACACACACACACACACACACACACACACCTAAATACTTGATTTCCCTAACCTTACATATCCTAAGGGCGATTTTGCTCACCACCATAGGAGGGAGCAAATGTTATCGGGATAACATATATAACGAGGAGGTAGCCTAATACTAACTTGCACTGTGCTGTATTTCAAATTTTTTTTTTTAATCGGATAGGTGTTCCTAAATGCATTTTTTGTGCCCAATTCAAAAATAATATCCCTTTTCTTCCATCACGTCAGGTTTCCAAACTATTATAAATAACACAAACAAAATTAAAGCTTTGTGAAACTTAATAAGAATTGCTTTCAACAATAATTTTGCATGAAAAACTAGGCCATAGTTATAATTTGTTATTTTACACTAATTAATCATTAACTAATAGCAATTACAAGTACATCCATAATCTTACATCAATATTGCACTTCAAATTTTCTCCTCTTTGAGCTTCCCGCATGTTGTTCTGAGCAGTTCCTTTTTAACATCCACGTTACCCATTATAGAACACTCCACTTCGATTGATACCTTATGGGCATATTTTTTTATATCTGCTAAAATATTTCACCTTGTTCCTCACTGAAATCTCCTGAATTATCAGAGAAATAATTTACATGGGAATGAAGAAAAATATGTTCCTTGACACTCACTTTGCAACCAATCTGTTTGAAATTTGGCAGCATTACTTTCACTATGTTAACATAATTTGAGTTTTTTTTTTAAAACCTCCACTGAAATTAAAAACAAAATTTCTGAGGGCAATCCAGACATCTATCTCGACTCATAATATTCCTAAAGGAATGTCCATCATTAGTTTTCGGATTTGTGGGCCAGCGAATATCCAGCTATAATTTTCTCATAGGATAATGAAGGAAATGTAACACAAAGGTATTTAAGGCACTCGCTGTCTTTGGAGTTTTCACAAATTGTTTCATTGAACCTAATTTAACACAGAGAGGTGTATTATGTATTCTCATATAAGAAACAGGTTATTTTGTAAAACCAGCTGCTGAACAAGTAAATAGTCCAATAATCTTGCAATCTCTACAGACTAGCCATATGGTTTTTGTACTGTAGTTGTATCAAATACTTAGTATTTTCATATATCTCCTTTGAAACAAGAGTGGGCTACAGGGGTGGAAGGATGAATGTTTCCATTACGAAGCAAAACACTTTTAAGACTTTTTTGAGAACAATTTATGAAGAACTTTCACACTTTGGAATTATTAATTTTAAGTGGACGGCACATTTTTTTTGCCTCCCCTAGGGCGGATATATTTAGTAGATTTTAATAAATATAAAAAATACATAAATAAAAATGAAATAAATACAAAAATTTAAAACATAAACATATTAATACTTATTAGCACACAGTAATATTACGAAAAACATTCAAAATGTAAACTTTTGAATTGCAAAATATTCTGACGTGATATGCAAAAACCGGATGTCAATTTTGTCATCAGTGTGAAAATGTGATTCAGAAACGCTCGTTCATTCGTTAAAAAAAGAAAAGAAAAAAAAGCATGCACTGTCCGAGGAGGTGGCGTGGTACAGCCTGTATTATTAGGTTAGCATGCATACCGAGGAGGTAGCCGAGCACAGACTGCGATATATACCGAGAGGTGGCAGGGTGCGCTGCGTTAGCAGGATACCAGCTCCACCGAGGAGGTGGCGTGGTACGGCCTGTATTATTAGGATAGCATGCATGCCGAGGAGGTAGCCGAGCATAGACTGCGATATATACCGAGAGGTGGCAGGTTGCGCTGCGTTAGCAGGATACCAGCTCTACCGAGGAGGTGGCCCAGTACAGACCACGTTATTAGGATATGTACGTAATATGTATGAGAGGAAGTAGACCAATACAGGCTGCGTTATTAGGTTAGCGTACATGCCGAAAAGTGAAGTTACAATCGCAATTAAAAACAAAAGCAACGAATATCTCAGAAAAGGCAGCTGGCATTACAAAACGCATTTAAAATTAATTTTATTATTCAAAGAAACGTAATTTGTTTGATGTAAGCACTCCGCCTGTCTCTTATAGTTTACCAGTGTATACAGTTTTTCAAAATACAATCCCAATGAACACGCCAGAACTATTTCCAGAAGCCCAAGGTACATTTTGTAATGTAAATACCTTAAATATATTATTTCAATGGAAATATTTAGCCACTTTTAAGAAAGTAAATAATGACATTCTTGGACATTCCGTTTTTAATTATGCTGTTCTTCTTCAATCCGTTTGTATTTATGTTCCACCTTCTCTGGTTCTCTGCCTTCCTTTAGTTCTGGTGTTTTGAGGGTGTATTTTATATGAACTCTGGATATTTCATTTTTAATTGAAATGCAAACTTGCTCTACCTAGCACGAGCAGGTACTAGAAAGCTGAATTTAAATATAATTTTAACTACTTCCATTAAGTTTTCCCCTTCAAATAAAATTTTATTAATAATACGTTTTATTCTGTATATGCCAGGTTTTCAAGAAAAGTTGTGAAGATAACTTATAAAACCTTTATGAAACGCCCTTCGCATTTTTATGAAATGGTTGGTAATGGGTAGAACAACTTTGTGATTTTTTCATATCAGATTTTTCTCTCTCGTCATTAGTGTTCATATTGGAATGCTGGATAATATGCGAATTTACAAATGAACATAAAAACATTCGTAAATTTTGAATTTACCCGGAATAGCAACACACTATTAGAAGAAAATCTAACTTGACCAGCAAATTCGAAGCGATAATTAGGGTGGGCCAATTAGGAAACTCATAATCATTGCGTCATCAAACCTCACACTACCACCATGGAGCGGCGCCACTGTCTGTGCTGAACAGAGCCAATTAGCGGCTGTTACATTATCGTTAATAGGGATTAGTAGTCAAACACAAAACATAGCAACGTACGATTTCCAGAACGTGCAGCGAGAGGGAGTTTTTGTAAGCGTTCTAGTTTCGTTGATATCATATTGTTCGACTCAGAAATTCCAATAAACGCCCAGCTTCCCCTCTCCGCTTTTGACACGATTGCTACAGACATACAGGTCGTGTGTTCCCCCGCTATATGTGTGTAACATAATAGCGCGCGGGGAAAAAAAAGAGAGATATGAACGATGCGTAGTAACCGAGTTTAGTTCATTACGGACTGAGGAACCACAAAGCACAATACGGAATACGCTTTTGCGATCAGTCGAACAAGCATTTAATTGGTGTACACTCGTATAAGATGTCATTTTAAAGCTGAAAATATTCAGATAGCTTAACTTTTATTTGTTCTGCCTGGATTTTTGTGACTTATGTGTGCATGAATGTATCTATGGTATGCACAGAGGCAAGAATTTTTGTTTTTATCTTTTTTTCCGAGAATTTACGCGAATTTCTCTTTTTTGAAAAATAATACTTTTTAACGAGAAATAAGAAAATTTCTATTATTTTTAGTCTGCATAGAAAAAATTACATTTATTACAAATTGCATAACTATAACTTTAATTTAACATTTATGTCTTCATAGCATAAAGCTTAAAGTCGTGAATCTTTTTTATAAATTTAACGAAAGAAAGATAAAATTTAACACTTAACAAAGCCAATAAAGTGACATCAGCATGCGCACTGAAATATCAGCTAAGCGGTGCAACAATAAACCGATACCACAGCACCCGGCTGGTCCCTGATACTGGTAACTCTTTGTCGTATGCTAACTAGAAATGTTATATATTGGATAGCACACCGTGCACAGCAAAGAAACTCCTATTATTTTAGTTAATTGATGGAAATTTATCATTTCTCCACACTAGCCGTATATAGGCTAAGGTATTTGATGGATAGAGTCAACATGAAAAATTCAATGCCATGGCCGGGATTTGAACCACGGATCTCCTGGTTTCCGTCCAGTCGCTCTTAACCTTTGAGCTACCATGGCCAACGTGCCTTCCTGACGTTGGCCATGGTAGCTCAAAGGTTAAGAGCGACTGGACGGAAACCAGGAGATCCGTGGTTCAAATCCCGGCCATGGCATTGAATTTTTCATGTTGACTCTATCCATCAAGAAACTCCTATATTTAGCGAAAAAATTGAAATTCTTGGAATAAACTCTCAGACATTACATTAACATGAAAATGTTGTCCCTCAGGGCTTAAAAATGTATTCCGAAATGCCTGAAAGTTAAAAAATGAATACAAACAATACCTCCTGAAAACCACCCGGATTTAGAAGCTAAAACTGTTCCCACTGCCTGTACTGACACGCTGGTCTAGCTGGTTTAATTCAGTAGTTTACACTGCCAGCTATTTTGATGCAATTGTCGATTTCTTTTCTAAAAAAGACAAGTTTTCAGTTTCTGAGCAAAATTTGTTAAATGATTATTTTTGAGATGCCAAGTGCTGCAGCAGTATCGTAAAGGTACAGGCAATGTTTGTTTCTGACAGTTGCAGATTGATAACAAATCTATTATTAGAATTTCAATCTAAACAGAAACCTGTGGCTCATCTTATATCCCCCCCCCCCCGAATCAACTCTCTGAGAGCCAAATGTGAAATATTAGAGTGGTATCACTTTGGAAACAGATAAGTGTACTTGTAGATCATGCAATGGATCCCAGTGTTAGAGAAGCAATAGAAGAGAATCTAAACGTTTGCTGCCTATGACTTTGTCAAAATTGAACTCCATTATGGCAAAATAAGCTGATGATATAATAAACATAAAAGATATAGATCATTTGTTTGAGCCTTTAAGGCTTATATGCTTATGTATGTATGTACGCATGTATGTATTTATAATTTTTTGAAGCAGTTATTTTAGATCAAATATAAAAAGGTTGTCAATATTTTAATTTTAATATTTTAAATTTGTTGAGAAAAGAATTCATAGAAATTATAAAACATTGTAGTAGAAAGGGAAAGAGATTAAAAAAGGGAAGGTAAAATAGTGATTGAAGAGGTGGAAGCACGGGAAATTGAATATATTCGTTTAATAATACTCGTTTAATATTTTAAGAAATGTGTTTTGAATTTTAAATTATTTAAAAAATTATTTAAAGAAAAGATTATAAAGATTACCAAATATGGTTATGAAAAGTGTGCAGAGAAAAGATGACGTGAACCAATGAGAAATAATCGAATTGCCATAGCAACCGCCCATTCAGTAATTTCAGATAAGTTAGAATTAACTTCATTCTACACATGGACGCCGTCGAGGATGGAAGCAAAACAGTGAACAATCGTCAAGGAGAAATACATTATCAATCTGCATAAAAATAAATTGCGACGTTTCTGAAATCATGTATTAATTTTGTGTTACGACGTGTTTATGTTAACTCCTGAAGGAATTAAAATTGGAATATTTAAAAGAAAGTCAAACAGTTCTTCAGTTTATTTAGTCAATTGCGTTCATATCTTCCCGTCCGATTCTACGCCCGAGGTAAGAGGTTTTCATGCGACGACTGCAGCTGCCGTGGGTAACTATGAGAGAACATCGTGACCTAGAGCACCAGAACCAGCCCCGAGGACAGGACGCTACAGCATCCCAACACTGAGATCCAGGAGCAATGCCTCTGCGCGGTGCAGTGTTTCATTCTCAAATTAAAAATATTATAAATAAGTACAAATGGCTAACAGAAATCAAAATTAGTAGTATTTAATCCACTTCATCATCTATATTAAAGGAAAAGCTTAACAGCATAAAATTTGGACAATAATATATCAACATCTATTCCAAAGAAGAAGATTCGTACAATAAAATCCTATGTGTGGTACTCACATTACTTTTTCTATTCTTTCTTGTAAAAGCTATTTTCACAAATATTTTCGTCTGATATTTTAATCGAGATGAAATTTTAGAAATTGTTTTTTTGCATATATTAGTAGGTATATTGCAAATTGAATACAGCAGACCTAAATTGATTTGAGTGAACCGCTAAGTGATCTCTTTAAAATTCAGTTCACTTGGTATGGCCAAGAGAGAGAGGAGAGAGAGAGAGAGAGAGAGAGAGAGAGAGAGAGAGAGAGAGAGAGAGAGAGAGAGAGAGAGAGAGAGAGATGGAAAGAAAGAAAGAAAGAAAGAAAGAAAGAGAGGGAGGGAGAAATAAATAAAGAAAAAGGTAGAGATGCAATAAGAATTCCCATGTGGGAAAATTGTAAGTATTTTAAAATGCAAACCAGTAACATAGAAAATGCAATAAAAATGTGATTTAATATAATTTGCTTGTAATATACAAGGTCCACATATCTTGGTGTATTAATATTTTATTTATATCGTATGGTTTAAGAGAGAGGTTCATCAAATATATGCCCGTATTTCAGAACAAATGATATTGATATTACCATCGTATACTGTTGCACATAATCAAAACAATTTTAATACTGATACATTGATTAGATTGGATCTGGAAGGCATTTCAGTCAGTACTTTAAAATCTTTTTGCTAAAATGCAACAAGTGCAGTGTCGTACAGCATTTTACTTTCGGCTAAAAATTGTACGGGGAGAAAAAGGCGAAATTGTCCTCCGGCGTGGAAAAACTCGTGGTCAGGAAGCGGCAGAGCTCCTGGTTTGTGCCTATCCAGGACCGGTTAGTTCGTCATGGCCTCCAATGTGCAAAATTCCATCCAGGTGTCCTTCCACTTCTTTATGCCTTACCCTCTCATCCAGGAGGTGCGATGCTAAAGATAAATGACTTCATTTTCAGCTGATCTCAATTCAACTCAAAGTAACATTACAGAATACAGAGAAGATGATAAAAGTACTCGGTCCGGGTGACTTATCTGGATGAGGCCTTTTTTCAGGATTCTCTCCTATACTGAAAGATTAATGACGGGTAGCTCTAAGCTCTATGGACCCCGGGTTAATTTAATAATCATTTCACCCATTTCATTCATCTTGCGAACTACGTTGGAGGATGTTAAAAATGAAAAAAGTTTAATATGATTTTAAATGAGTGAGTGATTGAGAGAGAGAGAGAGAGAGAGAGAGAGAGAGAGAGAGAGAGAGAAGAGAGAGAGAGAGAGAGAGTGTGTGTGATTGTGTGTGTTTCTCGATCTGGAAGACCCCGAGCAACATCATATAGGGAAGATCAGTTACATTGTGTACAGAGTAAACGTCAAAGAACTTGTACATCACGTGAAATTTACTGGGAAGTTAATAAATAAGAGGGCTGTTCAATAAAGAAAGATCATAATTCCTTTGCGGTCATAATTTTTCGCACTAAAATTCAGTCCCATATTCTGTTAGCTTAATGTGAAACAAAGACGCCGTAGTAGTTTCATTGTTGGTACTTCTGGTTCCCGCCTGTGAGAACGAGGCAAGTTCAGACATGTTCAGCATCGCTACCGCTGCAATGGAGGTAACACGCGAGGTTCAGTATGCGGCTTTGAAATTCTGATTTTGTCTCAACAAATCTTCAGTTGAGGCCTATACGATGTTACAGGAGGCCTATGGAGAGTCTGTTCTTCCCTACAGCAAAGCTCGAAGGTGGTTTAAAATGTTTAAAGAGGGTAGACAATCAATTTCAAAGGAAGGTGGGCCGGTGCTCCAGTTACTGCTCTAACGGAAGAAAACATCAACACAGCTGCTGCCACTGTGAGAGATGATAGACGAATTACCTTAAGATCACTTTCTGAAACACTGAACATTTCATTGGGTGCCACCCTCACGTTGGTGACAGAAACATTACACATGAGACGTGTTTTTGCACGATGGGTTCCAAGACTGTTGATTCCCGAACAAAAGGACATTCGCATGCAGGTCTGCATGCAGTTAAATTTGATGTCAGAGGAAGATCCGGAGTTTCTATCAAACTTAATCTCTGCTGATGAAACTTGGCTACATCATTTTGATCCTGAGAGCAAACAGCAAATCTCATTGAGGAAATCTCCTTCATCACCAACCCCCAAGCAGGCAAAAGTGATTGCTTCTGCTGGGAAAGTTATGGGCATCTCATTCTTTAATATTCATGGAATGGTTTATCAGCATGTTGTACCTGCACACACATCAGTAACTGGACAATACTACAGGGATGTCCTGAAAACAGTGCAAGTCCGTATGAGGCGCAAAAGACCACATTTCCGTGAAGTAGGCTGGATGCTGCACCACGATAATGCGCGGCCGCATATTGCCAATGTTGTTGCTGAATATCTTGCAAAAATCAATGTTAAGTACATCCCTCACCCTCCCTATAGTCCGGATTTAGCCCCATGTGACTCTTTTCTATTCCCTAACTCGAAGAAACGACTTCGTGGGAGGCATTATCCATCATCAGAAGCAGTGATGAAAGCTGCGGAGGCGATTTTGAAGGATGGTTTCCAGCATGTCTTTGAAGACTGGCAGAAACGCTGGGACAAGTGCATTGCATTCAGGGGAGACTATTTTGAGAAGGACCATCAAAATTAATAGGATGAGTAAAGGCACATTGTCAATATATATATATATATATATATATATATATATATATATTGTGATCATTTCTTATTGAACAGCCCTCGTAGTATGCGAACAGGTCCAGTTTCTGTCTCAGCCATACCTCACCTTCGTGAACAGGTTTAAAGGTTACATTGCGGCCTAATACCTTTCTGACGTAAACAAAATAAGGTGAAAAGATTACAATGGCACAGCAACATGAAAACTGGAGCGTGCAGTAATGATCCAAGATGTTATTCACAGACTAGTCTCAGTTTCAAGTGTTTGGAAGCCAGTGTTACTTCCTCGACATCATGGAGAAATTACGAAGAAATGTGTATTACCAACGTGAAGCATGATGGAGGGTCGGTTATGGTGCGGGGATGTTTTGCAGGTGATAAAGTTGGTGATCTGATGAGAATTATTGAAGCACTAAAGAAAGAAGGATATCACAGGATACTGATAAAAATACTGATATATCTGGCAAGAGTCTTATTGGTCTTGGATTTATTGAATAGCAGGACAATTATCCGAAACATGCTTCTAAGCTGTTCAGAGGGTATGTCAATATAAAAGAGAAATGTGGGGAACTGGAAAATATGATTTGGCCAAGTAGATCACCTATTTAAATCCTATTGTGACACACTTGACAGGGAAGTGAAAACACTGAGATAATCTAATGCTGAAGATCTGTGGAATAATTTACAGACGTGTTGGAGTGCAATATCTGCAAAAACACTACACAATCTTATGTCCAGAATGTCAAGAGTTTGTGTTCCGGTTCTGAGAGCAAAGCATGGATACTTTGGAGAGGCTAAAATCTACACCATATTGTATTGTACTTAATACCAGAGAGAGAGAGAGAGAGAGAGAGAGAGAGAGAGAGAGAGAGAGAGAGAGAGAGAGAGAGAGAGAGAGAGAGAGAGAGAGTATATTAATAATGTTGGTGTTTCTAATTTTTACGACGTGTTTGCACATTGAAATAAAGTATTTAGTTTTTCACAGATGATCGAAAACTTCTGACCTGTAGTATATACAGGCTGTTTCAAAACGGCACCAAACGATTATAGCCATTTCGTACTTTATAACTTAACTAGTCCGAATTTTGGTCGTAGCTTCAAAGTTCTGTTAGGTATAATTTTATTCAGCATCAAATATTACATGATTTTGTGATTAGACAGCGCAGGAACCACTGGTGTGCGAACCTCAAAAGTTGTTATTGGGACGCACCAGCCACGATAACAAAAACATTACTCCTTGCTCTTTATCAGTGACCCGAGCCTAGCTTTCAGGTAATGGGGCAAAGGGCAGTTATTTGTGCAAAGATCGATTAATAACTCCGACAGTTGCAAGATTGCTCTTCTCTGTAAAACTACACATTCCGTCCTAACAGGGAGGATTTTGCGCATACTTAGCAAATCCAAGCAATATGGAGCGCTATACGCACGACGAAATGACGAATACGGTTTTGATGGGTGGAAGAGCTGAAGGAAGTTCAACGAACGCACGATTAACTTAGTTTCATTAAAAATATGAATTGTAAAAGGAGTCACATCGGTGATAATATTTATTTGTTTAACTTCAGAGCATTTTGTTATGATCTTAATTGTACAATACTTTCAACTACTTACTGTAAATATCTGCAGCTTCCTTTTAAGTTACAAATGCTTTATTTAGTATTATCAAACACGTGAAATAAATTGCTCCTCTCATTGCATAAGGCATTTAGTTTTGGTTAATTTATCTACAATTTTTTGATGTTGTTTTCTGTTCTGTTTATCATTTAATGCTTCCATCCTCAACGTCATTAACATTAATTTACCTCTTGAAGGTATAAGTTGCATATGTTCACCAGCTTATTTGCTATTATGGACTGCTATAACGGACTTCTGGAACACGTTAAACACTCATGAGCAATAATTAAGCAATAGCTTCTTTATTGCGGTTTCATAAGCCAAAGAAATTCTTAATAGTAGCAAGCTACAGCGGAGTATGCCGGTATGTTTACAAACAGTTACAGCACGCGGCACGGCTTGTGACCTATAACTGCGAACTCCGACAGCGTGAGATACGCGTCGTTGTTCCTGTCACTGCCTAATCCACACTCATTCTGGAGCAGTTTTTATGCGGTTCTATTGGCGGTAAAAACTATCTACGAGTATATGTGTCACATAGAAGCTGAGCAACTACTTCTATATGTTCGTTCGGTGTCATTTTGAAACACCCTGTATAAAATTGAAGCTTATAAGTTTAACCAGAAATGATCTGAAAAATCAACTCATTCGTGAATCATATAATACTGAGAAATTATATGCCAGAAAGTGTCAATGTTAACTATCGTGACTCTGTAAATCGATAATTGCGGATCCTATACTCTATTATCTTAGGGCAACTATTCGTACTTCCACTACGATCAGATGTAAGGAACAAATGTGCAGTGACAACAAGCCACTACAAAATTGTGTTTGAAAAAAATGAGTTCATAGGTGAAGCCTTATTGTATCGAAATTAATAAAAACTCATTTTGGAATCAGTTTCAATAACTTTATCAGTGCACAGTTATAAATGGAGAGGTAGATAACACGAGCAAAATTAACTATTAAGAAAATATAATTCGAATATAATTCAATTTGTAGCGAAAACTTTATGTTCAGTGTATGTTGGTATACATACAATATAGATCCAGTGATCACTGTTTTAAAATTTATATGCAATTTGTCGTTACAATTTTAAATATCTGATTTTACTAGTTTCATTACTTAGTTTTGTTCTTGAAAAACAATCTAGCAAATTAAACCGGTGCTACTTTATAAATTAATTTATTGATATTTTGAAAACTATTAGTGATATTATATACATTTCCTTATAAATGTTAAAAAGTCTCAAAACAACTTACGATATTACTTCGATAGTATCTATTGGATGCCTTGATTATTGTTTGAAATACAAAATTAAAGATTTATAACAGGAGTTAGAGGTTTTCGATTTTCAAGAGAGACGATGAGGCGCTAGATAAACGAAGAAAGTGAGAGGGGCTGTTACTATCAGGTTTAATGAGAAAGACTGAAGAAAAGTGGCTTTCAAGATAATTTCTATAACCCTCGTTGTGTTATTAGTGAGCATAGCATGCCCAAATAAAGATTTTGACAAGAACATATAATGATAGGTTGGACTAAGGAATCACAGTGGGCTTCAGATATTTTGTCAAACATGGAAAGTGACTTTTGCAACAATGGTGGTGCACCTGTCTTGCCATCGCCATGAATATTAATGGAACACAGGAGGCCTTGTCATGAGAAAAGCGAGACTCATCAAGAGCTCGTTATCTTGCCCTCTAATTAGTCTCTCGTTTTCGTCCTCATAAATCCGTGGTGCAGGCAGGACTCTGGAAGAAGTCAATCGGTGACCGCTAACACCCAGAAGGCCTGTTATTAAGCCTGATTTATAGAGGGATGCTGCGTGTGAACCCCGGAGCGGCCGACCACTTTACGTAAAGCTCGCTCTCGTCTCGTGTGGTATATTACGTCCTCCCCGCCACTGGCAGGTGAGTAATATTAAAAACGCTTCGGGTTTATACCGACCCCCACCACTGGTTTCTTTCACTTGAGGGACATTAAGAAGCTGGATTTCTCCTCAGGGGTGTACTTCACATCCTATAACGGAGCGCATATTTCAAGATTAGGGTCAGTCGGAACTTTAGTGACACTCGTATGTGTAGTGAACTAAAAACAATTGCTTCAAACTTTTCTCTCTGTATTCTCTCACAAACTATTCATACAAAATCTCACTTTCTCTACCAGTAACTGGCAGGTAGAATAAGCATTCCATTTCACACTGACATTTTGAAGTCCTTTAAAAGTTGAAAAAAATTACTTGAATGCATATATGTAAACACTAAAACTAAACAGATATTTAATATTAATGCCAATATTTTCCAAGGTTGTGACGGTAAATTTCCATAAAGATCCATTTATTCCAACTATTCTATACGTAAAAAAGTATTTATTTTTTATTTCTTAAAAATGACACCAATTCTTTGGATTAAAATAAATATATTTAAGATATTTACACGACAAACAAAATATACATCTAGAATTTTCAGGGGATATATTATGAAGTTCCCTTCATTGGGAAGAAATTATGTATACCTATTTTTGTATGACTGCCAAACTGTAAGGTGTCCAAAAGCCTACTACATAAAACAAGTACATCCTTTTAAAACCCGGAGACACTTCGGAGATACCCGTTGTAGCTGTCTTGCTGTTCTGTATAATTATTTCACCCTATGTCCCAGTCCGAGTGTGAAATTCCAACTTATACGAAAGCTTTAAACATTTGACGATCGCTAGGGTTTCTTGGTTCTGCCCCGTACTTACTATGAAATATGTGAATGTTATTCCTGTAAATGTTTATCCCTAATAGTGTGCAGTACGTAGAAAAATAAGGACATTCAATCATACTTCATAGAAAATATACAAAAATACATAATTTCTAAACTCGTGAGCCAAGTTTTTCATAATTAATTAGTACAAAGACATTCTGAATTGCAAATTTTGTTCGATGCATTTTGCACGCGTTGAATGTCGGTCATTGTGCGCTCCAACAGAATAATAAAAGTGCCTCAGCCGGTATCACAACAAGAGACCGCTGAAAAGGGAGGAGCCAGAGTGAATTATAGGCTTCCGCTATTGACCCCCTGAAGGTATTGCATGCACATTTGACGGTGGTCTACCTTAAAGAACCGTTTCGACTTCTGTCAGACCTTGTTTAGGAAAGCAATCGATCATCTCCATTGAACTCAACTTCTGAAAGCAATGAACCGTTTTTAATGTTGTCCTTTAGTTGTTAATTGTCAAAAAGTTTATAATTCTTATCGATGTTCTACTGGTGTTGAAAGTTTGAATGCTATTGTGGCGTTGCTTCTTATTTATAATTATTGACTCTGGGCAACTTAACAGGGCAGCTTCATCGTATTTGACACGTTAGCAAAGCAAACCTAATATGATATCCAACGCTTAGACAAACGAGTTTTAATAAATAATGATTGGTAATTTTCGAGAAAATTAAAACAACGAAAACATCGTTTTGTGTACGAGTTTCTTGAAAAACTTACTCTGCCATTCTTATGTCTGGCTAATTAAGCTATTCACAGGTAGACAGATACACACGCACAAACACATACACATATGCAAAGACCGTTAACTAAATATGCTTTTCTGGGTTTAGTTTGTGGGCTAAAGTTTCTCTTACACTTGTAATTGCAGTGAAAAATAAATTATTTATTGTGTTGAGACACCCAAGACACTACATAATCCTCCGTTACCTCTAGACCTCCTCCTTTCCGCCCAATGAATGGAAATCCTCAAAATATCCAAGTAAAAAAATTCTGTTAACAAAAAAAAAAAAAAAAAAAAAAAAATGGAAATGAAAGTATTAGTTTAAAAGAGTAAAAAATACAAATATTTATATTTATTAAATTTATCTTTTTCTTTCAAGAGTTGGTATGAAAAAAAATAAGAGGTCCCAAGTTCGCGTCTCGGTCAAGGCAAGTTACCTAGATAAGATCTTTTCCGCGGTTTTCCCTTATCCAGAAAGACGAATGTTGGGTAACTCTAAGCTTTGTGGACTCTGAACTCATTTGAAAAAAAAAAAGCATGCTTTCACAGTGAGATCTCAAAGTTTTGTTTAACATACGATTATTGCTCTAACTCTATAGATAAACGGCAGAGAATGAAAATTAAGGGATAGATTAGATCAGTAAAGTGCTGTTTAGGTAGCGCAACTTATAGAAGGAAAGCATTCACATTTCGACGAAGTGAGGAAGACATACTGGACGCGTTTTAAACGTGGATGCAAAGAAAAATGAATAAAGTGAATTGGGCAGAAAAAATAAATACTAAATACATTTTGGAAAAACTGCACGAAGCGTGAACAATACTGAAACTAATGAGGGAGGGTTAAAATAACATTGGGCAATAAAAAACAAATTTTTGAATGTTTCCAGCACTTCAAGAATCAATTCTTACTAATTTTGGGTAGAGAAAAACGAATATGACAAAGCACAATCCTTTTCTTAGCTCTAGTTTCTGTGGTATGCACTAGGTGGAGGTATTTCATATTAATGGATTAAGAGAAAAGGATACATTTGAATTACATATGCTTACAACGTTGAAAGTGCATTTGATTTTTTAAAATGATAGTTACATTCCAAGAGTTCTAAATTGCTGGAAGAATACCTTGCAGATGGTCGTGTCTGAAGAGAATCATGTGATGGCTTCATGAGATCGTCGTCGTTTAGCTTGGCTTTTGTAAGGGAGTTCGGGTGCGTCTCTACACAAAGACAAACAGTGATCTGCAAGTATTCTTTTATTCCAATTGACCTGATATCTTAGTTCCGTAACCGAAATGTCCTGATGGAATCTTTCTCCATATCAATCACTAACAGCTCCACAACTCGAAGGGAAAAAAATATAGATGGGGTGGAGAAAATGGATTTTAAGCGGCATGTTGCACCCAAGTTTATAGTCTTTTTGCAGGAGCACTGTCAGTAAATGCGTGTAGTTATCGTCTCTTTTGTTGCCTAAAAGTCCACAAACAATCCCTTGAAGGCTTCCCAAGGCCTCCAAAATTTGGTCAAATTTAGGATCCTTTAAAATTTCTCGAATTTGCAGGCCAGTCTCTTTTAATACAATGCAATTTCCCATCTCTATTGTCCCACATACATAAGAAGCAGCAATGTTTTGTGTATCCCAGTTACATTCCTACGAGAATGGCAATCACTTTTAGATTACCACGGATTAACCATTTGTGTTCATGATATCTGAGCAAGTCCAAGAGGGCTGTCATATTTGCGTATGTCTCCTCCATGTGAACTTAATGACCAACAGGAATAGAAGAAAAAAGTTTGTCACTCTGAAGTAACACAGCTTAAAAAACTCCCCCAAATTGAAATTGAAAATGTTCGCACTAAAAACTGAAATGCCACTTTATCTCCAAAGCAAGAGCTAACTTGTCATTTTTATGGTGATTTTTTGAATTCAGAAGATGGAAATACATATGAATTAACTATTGTTGAGCCCATAACATTGTCATTGTTGCCCAGTAAATTTGTGTGAGACGTTTACTAAGAAATAAAGGTTTTCGGCACGAAAAGTTATTCAGGAGGAAGTTATTCAGGTAGAAAACGATAACAATTTGAAGAACAAATGAACTTTCATTCAACTGCCCTTCTGGTGCAGAAATCTCCAAATCTCGATTGAGAGAAGCGCTTGGTTAAGCTTTCTGGGATTTTCCCTAAAAGAAAATATCGAATAACTATTATCTTTGGACTACTGGCTTTGGAGCTATCACTCATTAACTTATTGATTGTCTCTCTGTAGAGCAGAAATACCGCAATGAATGTTAATCTACTTCTCTCTAAAGTTGAAATATAAAACTGTTCTTATTTTGTTCAAGAAACTTTAGAAAACGCCCTATATAAAGCACAATTAGAAATAGTTTAAAGACTTGTAACATATTTAAAAGTGACAATTTAAATTTGGTTTACAATCTCTTTATATTTCAGGCAGTAAATTTCATAAAACCAAAAGAAAACAATGTTTCAATATCTGCATTTAATCTTAATATATGTAAAAATCTCTCTGTGTGTGTGTGTGTGTGTGTGTGTGTGTGTGTGTGTGTGTGTGTGTGTGTGTGTGTGTGTGTGTGTGTGTGTGTGTGTGTGTGTGTGTGTGTGTGTGTATGTATGTGAGTGAGTGTGTTTTATTTATAGATTTCTGTATCGTTGCACCTATTTCAGCCAAATTTGGTACAGATATCCTTTGACACGACAAAAATTATTACCTTACTTAGAATTCCAAATTCCATTCTGTTTCACATAATTAGTTATATAATTTTATATAATGCCCTTAAAAGTTCGGAAGACTATCCATATCTTTCAACGATAATAGTACTTAAGTTAACAAAGGAACAGAAAGTTTATATACATTAATATTGGTCTTCTATGTGATATCGAACATGAAATAGTAAACACGGAGAGATTTTTTAAAATTAAATTTATTTAAGATCGCTTCAACTTCCTAGGTCATATCGCGACCATTTTAACAATGTATTACAATTAGTAACATTTATAAACATTACATTAAATACACATGTTTACAAAAACATATAAAATTACACATTAATTACATTTATTAGGAAAAGCAATTTACATTAAATACAGATTACTAAACACAAGACAAGAACATACTTATAGATTAACAACAGTATTTTGGAAGAATAATTATCATCACTTTTACACCATTGGGTTGACTATGGATTACAATTGAATAGAGTTTAGTTTACATATATTTATATTAATTTCCAAATGGCAATATCCTTTAGGTAAGTAAAAATCTTGCAGCGTAGTTTGAAACTGTTTAGCGGTGTGGAAATGTCTTGTGGGATTCCATGTTATTTTCTGTTTCTTTCGTATTTATTGCATTCTCTGAGAAGGTGGTAGATGGTTTATGACATTCGTTGACATACATAGGCTGACAGATTTGGTCTCCCCTTTGTTTCGACTTTCCCGTGTTCTTAGACATTTTAGCATATTGTTTACTGAGTAAACAAGACTATATGCATTACTTAAACTGCTATTATATCTTCCTGGTGAGCTTTCCTATATAAAACACAAAGAGGGCGATCCAATGTAAAACCGCGGATGCCATTCAGCTGCATTAAAGAGTAACTATCGCTACAAACAGTGGTACTTGTGGTTATTAAGCGAAGCTTTTGCATGATGCATTTTCGTAAAAATGGTTACTATAATCGATTTAATTAACCCTCTAAATGTCTTGAGAGTATTGCATAAACACGCCCAAAAGACCGAGGCCGAGGCCAAATGTAGGGATAAAAGGTCAAACCACGGCCAAAATAAGGTAATTAATGACCATTTTATTTGCAAAAAATTGCTATAGCTTACTAGATAAAGCAAATTTTAATACTTTAGGGTATTGGAAACTCATGAAAAGCTAAGTAAACTGACACATGACATTACTACACATTATGGTTACACAGATATTGAATGAGTGGTAAACAAATTGTGGTTCATTATACTTTATGTGTGTCTAACAGATAATCATTCTGATAATAAGTTAACGTTTCTTTGAAGCTATGCAAAGTGACGGTTCTGTGAAGGTAATTTGACAACGTTTCTATATATGTTTAAGCGCCTTCTTGGAATAGATCGAGTCCAATTTTGTAGCGTAGGTAGTAGCGTTCTGCCTCAGTTCATGAGATTCCGTTTTGTAATCTCGGCCAGGGTGGGATTGGGATATCATTACGGAGGGGATTCGCTACGTAGGCCACCATGCTGGGCCCTTTGTTCCTATGCCCCCAAGTGGGGGCACCAGCGGGAGGAAGGATGAGGCGAAGGAGACAGAGGGAGGCCGACACAAGGAGCCACGACAGTACAGAGGGCAGGGTCCCTAAAGTTTACTTGGATAGAGACTTCCCCCGACAGGCCAGGACAACGAACCCGCTCCCCTGCAGCGGGAGCGCAACGAGCCCAGCAGCCGAGCCCTAATAGTCCCAGGAGGCGATCCGAACAACAAAGGTCCCTGGCTGGCCGTCCCGAAATGGTCCCAGCAGAGGAACTGAGGCTGGCAACCGATCTACTGTAGGAGGAAGTAGTTTTCCTCAGAGCATATCATCCTGCCATGCACCGCCGAGACACCCGCCGACACTTCTACCCTGAAAGAAACCACCAGATGAGAGATGATATAAAATGAAAATGGAGATGAAATGGAGGGACAGGAAATTCGGGAGATGTAACTAACCTACCCAGCATTCGCCTAGCGACCCGGGAAAAGCTCCGAAAAAAACCCATGGGTCAGGTAGGTCGGCCACGGAATCGAACTCGGGGCTCCCGAATGCGGGCCACAGACGAAACCGCCTGAGCCATCCCGCTCGGTTCTGCCAGGGTGAGTTATCTGAATGGGATTTTTACGGGGTTTTCCCTTATCCACTGTTTGATAAATCTAAGTGGGCCCATTTGAGCACCATTTCAACTATTTCATTCATCGTGAGGTTGGAGGACGTAAATTTAAAAAAAAAAAGAGTAGCTGGAGAAATTATTCCATTTCACCAAAAATTTCGATGCAGAAATATGATCAAAATACATCTAATTTTCAGATCCTTGGAGTATCAAAATTTAGTAAATGGTCGGAGGGTGTGTGAATTTCGGTTAATTTTTATTTTCTAAAATATTGCAACCATTTTGATCATAATACCAAATGTATATGATATTAACATTACTAATGAAAAATTTATCTTGAATATTCTGCTAAATATCTGTGAAGTC
The DNA here is from genome assembly GCA_030765055.1 of Mantis religiosa. Taxonomy (NCBI): domain Eukaryota; kingdom Metazoa; phylum Arthropoda; class Insecta; order Mantodea; family Mantidae; genus Mantis; species Mantis religiosa. Next base: position 117,693,436 of record CM060953.1, on the reverse strand, counting down.
TAATTCATTTGAAAGAAACTAAGAGAAAGGTAAGAAAGTTATACAAATAAAATTTAAACAGTTTAATACAACAATTCATTGTACATAAACCTTTATAGAAATTAGCAAATACTTTTACATTTACTTAGGGTAAGGATGAAGCAAACGGACATGTAGGTAGACGGACACTTGTTAAGAACATTCAGTGCATTTATCTTACGATATTGGTATCACTATTTATTGATAATAATTAGGATGGCATTTTGAAGTCAGAAATTTAGTATTTTCATTTTTACATTTAGCATTTTGTAGCATTTATACATTTGCAATTTACCATTTTATAGCATTTTGAAAAAAGTTTAATTTGAGTTAATTTTGTTAAATGATGAATATTAATATTATTTATATGAGATTTAATACACGTTTATGGAGGGTATTAATGACAGTGAGTTAAAAGTGCATTAAGTGTCAATTTATTTTACATTAATATAGATTTAAAGCAATGCACAAAAATATAGAACAAGCTGATACTGACTAAAGCATACTATATAATACAAAAAGGATAAATCCATACTGCTGTATAAATAGCACAATGAAAAGAAAATGCACAGAATTAGCATATGCCATAACTAATAAGTTTATGATTCAGTAACGCTGTTGAATGAAAGCACTGAACATATTTCAACATTCTGTTCTGTCATTTGAGTCCTATCACAATCAAATTATATTTACTGAAACATTTTTCAGCATCTACGCTGTTGATAGGACCCCAAATACATTGCAGAGTTGCTCGTGCAAATTCCGGGTGTTCGAGGTTAACAGCTAACAGCATTTGCAGGCAGTCTACATCTTTATTATTCTGCATATTATGTATCAGTTGTGAATGAAAATACGAGCTCTAAACAAAACTATCCATTTTAACATCACCAAAAATGGGATCTTACTTTTACTTTCACTTAAAATCGTGTAATTTATTGAAGTTACTCTGCCAGCAGTGACAGGATTAAAAAGCCCACCAACTCCAAGACATTTGTCACATTTTCCACCATGTGGCCGTTCAACTTGATGTTAGACTTATGCATACACTCTATAAATATAGTTTTCATTTTACAGTTTCATCTGAGAAGGTGTCCACGAATTGCATTATATCAGAGGTAACCATCCTCAAGCACACCTTTTCAGCAACGAGAATAACGTGTATAACTTATCCCACAACTTATGTGCAAAGGCATAGGAAGAACCTTCCGATTGGGTGATTAATTTACTAATTGAGATTAACACCTCTGCCACAAATTTAGCCTGACATTGTACTTCAAAACAACTGCATTCATAAGGGGAAATATTTAGTAGGGATGAAGAACTACTGTTTAATAAATTTTCATGCAAAGATTGAAAAACAAATTAATGCGTCTAAATACTACTCACATATTCTGAAGATTTAAACCATGAATTCTAACGCGTGAGCTTGAGGGAAGGAAATACTGTATCAAAAAGATTTGGGTAACTTTCTTCAAGAAATTTCATGTAAGCACTTTTCATTTTTCTTGGAAGCAAGAAAGCCATTTTCAATTTTGACCAGAAATGGTTTAGTTGGGACATTTCTTCTGTGATCAAATCACAAACTAGGTTCACCTTGTGTGCAAAACATTGGATGTGCATGAGATGGTAACCAATTATAGTTTGCAATACTCCAAAGCATGTTCCTATGTAACGTGCTGAATCTGATACCATCCCATGTACATTTTCGTATGAGATGTCATATTCTTTCAAAGCGTCAATGATTGCCCTCCTACAAGTGGTTTTGCTTTATCAAGAAAGCTACAACTACCTATAAATACGTCCTGATTTATCTGGTCACACACTGTTCAGAATGGAACCGCGAAAACACATCTTCCAAGTTTTTTTTTTTTTTTTTTTTTTTTTAATGTACTCCAACGTTAAGTCATATCGGACGATAAATGAAATGGGTGAAATGATGCTCAAATGAGTCCGGGGTCCATGGAGCTTAGAGTTACCGGACATTCATCTATCAGGATAAGGGAAAACCCCGGAGAAAACCTTATCCAGGTAACTCGCCCTGACCGAGATCCGAACTCGGGACCTCTTGAACGTGAGGCTTACACGCTACCATCTACGCTACCGAGACGGGCCTTCCCTACTGCAACTACAGCAATGGGGTTTCCTTGTAGACACTTCTTTATTTCAGCCATCATTGATTCTCCACAGGGAGACACATACTCAAGTCGCAATGTTCTTGCCTTGGGCAGATCTTCGGAGCCTGGCGCATACCTGAACGCAGAATTGATTTAAATTAGCTAAAACGACTCAAGTTCGAGTCCTTTAGCTACAAAAATTAAGATTACTGCCCTTAGTACGTTTTTGTGTAATTTTGAACCCATAAATTCAATTAAATTTTCAGAGTTTTTAGTTGATAAATATTTGGCTTAGTGAAGTTAAGATGCGGAAATGATATCGGAAATTTCGTGGCACATGACCGTAAAGAAAGGTACTCACTTTGACAAGTACTCAAAAATCCTGGATGATCAACTTTCTGAAAAGGGATGTCCGTCTTCGAAAACATCTGCATTATGTCTTCAACAAAAGCACTTTTTTCCTTCAAATTTTGCACTGTTCAGTTTTTCATGCATCATTTGATTTGTGGCTTGCCGCTTTAGTCCTTGTTTTTCCTCTTGTGATTTACTGTTGAAACTTTCTTTGTCACTGACATGTACCCGACTTTGAACGTGTTTGTCTAAAACATCCTTCTTTTGCCAATCCAGACGCCGATTGCAGAACTTTCACATTAAAATTTCACCGTCACTAGTATAAAATTTTTTTATGTTTAATTCTCTACCACTGTTTGATTGATATTTTCGTTCTCACCCTCTTGGTACTTATTGATGTGACCTACGCATAGAATAAAAGTTGCGCGTAAAACCGAACAGAACAATGAAAATCGGAACTTTGGCAACTGAGAGCTCCAAATGGAAATAACGCGTGTTTATCTAAAATTAGGGCCACTTTTGGTTTTCAGAGACAAGGATTGAAATTTTCCGTTAAATGGGTTGTGAAGATAGATTTATGACAGTCTTCAGGCATGGTAAGATGGGTTTCTTTTGTGAAACAACTGAACTCGGTTCATGTACCAAACATACCTAATATGGGCAGTGATGCAACAGTAAGTTAATTTAGCCAAAAAGGTTGCTTTCCACATTCCAGAAGAGTGGTCACTTACTTTATAACTTTCTGAGTATGCAAAGGTTTTTGCAGACTCTTCAGTTAAAGTTTCCAGAAGAAGAAAAAAAAAAAAAAAAAACGCTGGGGAAAATAATTACTTAAGAAGGTCTTCGACTTGGCATTTATATAGCATTTTGAGTCAATTTTATACTTTATCGCGCTATATCGCATTTGCAAAAAATCACCAACTCTAGTTATACTGTAAGAGATAGGCAAAAGATAAATGTATTTATAGCAAACATTTTATTTTAACTACCTTTTTTCTGTGTTGCATTAGTAATTTCCTAGGTTTACCTTATTATTAGTTTTGCTCTTTCAATAATGTAGTTGGTTATTACCAGGGCCTGCATAGTTATGTAAATACATGAATGTACACACACACACACACACACACACACACACACACACACACACACACACACACACACACACACACACACACACACACATAAATATTGATATTCTCAAGCTTTGTTGCAATTTTATTCGTTTTAACATGCGTGATTATACTAGACGTATATAGCTAGCAGTAGACATTCGGTCTGTCTGGTCTCTCGCGTTTATCTCGTGATCAACACCTTGCCACTGCGTGTCCGTCGTTCACGTGATGCGCACCTTACCACTGCGTGTCCAAGTCAAGCCATCACACGAGAAGCCCACCTCAGTAGCGTAGATGGTAGCATGTCTGCCTCACATTTAAGAGGTCCCGAGTTCGAATCTGGGTCAGAGTGAGTTACCTGGATAAGGTTTTTTCCGGGGCGTTCCCTTATTCTGAAAGACGAATGTCGGGTAACTCTAAGCTCTATAGACCCTGGGCTCATTTGAGCATCATTTCACGGACTTCATTCATTGTCCTATATGAATTAACGTTGGAGGACGTAAATTAAAAAAAGAAAAAAGATCACACATTGAAAATAGTCAGCGGCAGTTGGCCGGCATGTGTAGATTGAGCTTTCCAGTGTATTAAAAGATGCCGAAAGAGAAAATCACACTCTGTGTAGAGTTAAAGCATTACACAGAGGAATTTAACAATTTTTCAACGCACGAAAAGGTACTTTTTGCCCGGTCTCCTAGAAGAATGTTCCCTGTTCTCAGCGTTTTCAAGTGTTGCAACATTTATCCACGTCACGTCACCAGGCCCATGCTTCGAAGACCACGTCTCAAAAGCAGTTGTTACTCACTGAACCTCAGCTCAGAAAGGTCCAGCATTTCAGAAATCTGAGTTTGGAAGTGATCTTTGCAGTGCTGTGGTTTGTGCTGATATCCCTAGCTGGAAATTAAAAAAATCCAGTACTACGTGAATTTCGTAAGAAATATACACTGTGCCAGATGAATCTACAGTCAGAAAGAACTATGTTCTTGATTTATATGCGCAAACAATAAAGTCTATTCGTTTGGAAATTGGTGTTGATGATCCCATTTGGGTCTCAGTTGACTAGACAACTGTTGTACAGGGAAGACATATTGGAAATGTTATAGTGTTATATGTTAAGTCATATCGAACGATTTATGGAATGGGTGAAATGATGCTCAAATGAGCCAAGGGTCCATAGAGCTTAGAGTTACCCGACATTCGTCTTTCAGGATAAGGGAAAACCCGGAAAAAAACTTATCCAAGTAACTCACCCTGACCAAGATTCGAACTCGGGACCTGTTGAACATGAGGCAGACATGCTACCACCATGCTACCGAGGCGGGCATATATAGTGGGCGTGTTGAAGAATAATGAAGCGAGTAAGCCTGTGTTTGTTAACTTGTGAGGTGTTACAAAAATACAATCATCAAAGTATTGCTAAATTATTTAATGATAAAATGGGACTTTTGTGGCCCAATGTATGAAACACAGGAATGTGTTCCTTCTTGTGACGGATGCTGTACCATATATGTTCAAAGCTGCCACAGCTTTGCAAGTTTTATATCCTAAAATGTTACATCTAACATCTCTTGTCCATCGCATAGCAGAACTGGTTCGTTCTAAATTTTCTAATGCTGACACACTCATTTGGAATACAAAGAAAATGTTTTTAAAGGCTTGCAACAGAGTTGATAAATTCAAAGAACTGTTTCCTGAGCTTCCACTTCCTCCTCAGCCAATCTCGACGAGGCGGGAAAGCTGGATTGATGCTGTAGGCTACTACGCGAAGAATTTTGATTATGTGAAGCAGGTTCTCCAGCATTTTAATTCCAAAGATGCAGTTTCTGTTTAATCAGCCAAGGAATCATTCAGTCATTCAATCATTCAATGCAATTTTTCCCATTTATGTATTGCCATTAAATCGTTGGAGGCATCATCATCTAAACTCTCCGAGAGCATTGATGTTGTTCATTCTGTGGTCACTTGTCTGGAACATAGCCTTATACGCTGATGATACTGTTTTATATCATTCCGGCACAGATCTCCCTATAACTATTCACACGCTACAAACCTCTCTTGACTGCCTCGTTGAATGGTTCGATACTTGGCGCATACGTCTAAACACTCAAAAGACCGCAGCTAAGATTTTTAGCTTACGCCGCATCTCCAACTCTCCCGAATTGCATATTAAGCATGAATCAATTCCCTGGCTACCTCCTACCACCTCCGTCAAATACCTTGGAGTAATGCTGGACACTAGACTTACTTGGCGAGCCCATATTGATCGACTCATCTCGTTGGCATCAGGACGACTTTCAAAACTTGGCCCGCTACTTCACAGACACACTCCTCTTGGGATTGAATGCTCTCTGCTTCTCTACAAATCTCTTGTCCGGCCACTTATCACATATGCTTCCCAGGTATGGGGTTCGGCTAGCAACACTCATCTCCGAAGGCTACAGGTCCTGCAAAATCGATTTATGCGCATCGCCACGGATGCCCCTTGGTACGTAAGAAATCAACAACTGCATAAAGAACTTGGTCTCCTTCCTCTTCACCAGTACATACGTCAGATCGCCTCCCGCTTCTTTTCAAACCTGCCAGATGTTCCAGGAGCTGTGATGTACGACATCGGCGTACGAACCCGCCAGCCCACACGCCTGAAGAGACGACTCCCTCAGGATCTCCTCCTTAGTGACTCTGATTGAAAAAAACTATGAATATTGTTTCACAATGACTGTTGTTCTTATCTCTTTGATTACTTGTTTGTTTTAATTAACTTATTTTTCCCTTGTTTCACAGTGTTAAGAAGATAATAGGAGCCAACTTGGTTTTCCTTACATGTTATTATATAGTTCATAGAGATTCAATTAGCCAACAAGGATCTGTAAAGCATGTACTGCTGATCGATCATTGAATAAAAAAAAAAAAAAAAAAAAAAAAAAAAAAACTTGTCTGGAAAGTCTACAAGGGCCGGTTGGAGCTGCAGTGATTAACTCTCATCCAGTTTGAAGAAAAACCCAGGATTCAAGACAATCAGTGCTATTAACAGAATTCTAAGTCAAGACAGTGCCGAAGACTTGGAAATTCTATACAGAGCAGAAGACTTGTGGAAGTTTAAATATGCACCCATTACTTTATGTGAAGTCGAACCATCATTCAGTCAGTACAAAGCCATATTACGCTACAACAGAAGAAGTTTTATATTTGAGAATTTGAATAATCTTTGTACCTTACTGCAAGGGATCACAATTTTAAAAACTTAGAAGCAATATGCAAATTCCAATTTTTTATTTATTTACATGCATCTCCAATTTACTATACCTAATTCAAGAACGTGTAGGGGAATTCTGATATTGTGATGTTACATAGTTCTTAGCATTTGAGTAGTTTAATTATATATTTAGGTATTTTAAAATACATACATATATGTACATATTTTACTTATTTTTAGTACATAACTATCCGGGCCCTAGTTATTACTGTGCTGTTGCTGTTCATTGGTTTCTGGCGATGTAATGGAAAGGGTGTGAAATTTCAAGACCAAAATTTATCGACCCACTTTTAAACACGTCTTTCGCTTCGGTTGCCTCTATTCCTTCTTGTTCCTACAGTGAAATATGTTCTGTAAACATTTCTTGGATTTCCATGAAGTAGAAAGAAAAGCAAGATTTGACATGAATATCTGCAGAAGCTGCATAAAAAGTCTGATGTGCGATGGCCCACGAACTTCTCATAATACACCGAACTACTCTTAAAAAGCTTATTTATTTTATCTATTTCTTGTTAGACTACTTAAATTTTTATTGCGTATTTACACATTTGCTTATAGTAGGTATACGAATAATATAAGCTAAAGAGATTTCAAATTTATAAAAGGGAGATTGCTATGTGATGGCTTTTAAATTCCAGGTTCTGGCATGACCACGGAAAGTTGAACATTAGCGACTTCATAACTTGAAGAAAACGGAAATACTGTAATCATGCAACTTTTCTACTATCTTATCTACAAACTATTGTTACAAAAACTTAATCTTATAACTGAGGTAATCTGCCATTACATATTTCGTTGTAGGATTAAGAAGAATATAGTAAGCTAAAGCCATAATCAGATTTGTATTAACTGGATCGCTTTGTAAAAGAAATGTTCCTAATTTGAAGTTAGGTGATATAATTTTATGACGTTCTCCGATGCTGCAACAGTCAATGCCTGCAATGATATTTCTCAGGCGTGATCTCGGATGGAGGTCTTCAGGAAATAATTTATCAATTAAATTAAAATAATTATTCAGCTTCTTTAAAATATTACAATTTTAAATTCTGGATGAAAATTAACAAAATGCGTTGTAACATAGATTGATAAATAACTTTAGAAGTGTCCTTTCACTTTACAATATTAAATCATTTTTATAATTGTTCACACTATAACTTGCAATCAAGATGTCTAAGTCTGTCTTCTGTAGCGTTAGGAGTTAGGATGATTTATATCTATTTTCTGACGTTACAACTTAGAATGAGCCCGCTTCGGTGGCATAGATGTTAGCGTGTCTGCCTCACGTTCAAGAGGTCCCGAGTTCGATTCTCGGTAAGGGTGAGTTAAATGGATAAGGTTCATTCCGTGGGTTTTCCTTCTCCTGAAAGACGAATATCGGGTAACTCTAAGCTCCATGAACCCCCCGGACTCACTTGAGCTTAATTTCACCCATTTCATTAATCAACTATGGAGGCCACAAGTTACAAAAAAAAAAAAAAAAAAAAAAAAAAAAAAAGGACTTAGAACGACCCTTTCCTTTTTGCTAAAACGAAGATTGTTGATTTTTACGTCACTATAGTAACTAAACATTTCTTATTTCACACGTCGTACGCGACGACCAATACAATCATTTAATTAATATTATAAATTACTTTTCAAAACTTAATTTAGACAATTAATATTTTGGGACTGAAATTAAAAACAACTGTTTCAACTTTGTGAATGCAACTGCAATTCCATGTTCTTTGCATGACCACGAGGATAAACGAACAGCGGCTTATGTACCTCTTGAAAAAGTGTAAGTATTTGAAAATTAAAACCAATGATAATATATGTGATATATCTAATCTCGTAAATGATTAACACAACAAAAATACTTTTAATTTGTGTGCTTAAACAAGATCTAGATATGTTGAGAAGCAAGATTTTTCACTCTTATGGTTTACTACAAAGGCCATAAGAGAACGTCACAGACTATTTCAGTGGATAAGGATATTTGGAAGGGAAATTAAACAAGCTCTTGAGTTCTCATCTTGAGAAAGAAAGAAAAACAAGAAAGAAAACCTAACTAAATGTGACATTTTATATCCAGTTTTCATTTTCTGACTGAATGAATGGCAAATACCTGCTCACTCCAAAAAATATGGATCGTTATAGAATTGTTACAATTTAATTTCAATAACCTCATGATTTGTATTATTCAACGAAATTAGATACTGAATATTTGCAATAAATAAAAAATTAGTAAAAAGTATCAATTACTCATCCTGTCGTAATTTGGTGTGGTAAAATTTCCCAAAACTTTACACTATCCATTTTTAATATGCAAGTTAAAACAAAACTGAATAATAAGTCAGATATTTCTTCTTTTAGTTTCACGTCTCATCAAAAAGTAATTTAGATGTCATTTATCCCATTTTCTCAGCGTCACCTAAGGTTATTTGAATATAAGTAAAGTTTCGCAAACCATCCGTGTGGTAATTTTTGCGTAAACACAGGCACTCACACGCACGCACTCATTCATGCATACACGTAAAATCTGAAAATCGGGGAACTGTAGGAACTGTAGGAAGAGCATAAACATTAACTATCCAAAATTGATAATTACCAGAAAGTATTACAGTATATTTTTATTATATGCATGGATTTACTATATCGTTTCAGGATCAGCTGTCACTTTACACAGCTTTTTACACACTCAATGTCATTTCGGTACTTCACGACGTTATATAATTAAATAATACTGCAATATTCATGAGGACAATAATTTTACCAATATATGAATAAACCATGAAAAACGTAATTAGTAATTTTACATAAAAGGAGAAGGCATATGAACAAATTTTTTCAGATTATTTTCTTGTAAAAAGATAACGCACTGAATTATTATTTAGAAAAATGCTTCCCAACGACTAGCACATTATATTACTAGATTTGAAATATTGCTACATTTCAGTCTATTATCACTACTTGTATCCCAACAATGAGTTTAATACGTTCGTCAGCTTTAACACTGTGGTTGCTTATATTTATTTATTTATTTAATGAAATTGGATGTAGAATGAAAAAAATAGAAAATCCCGAACAAGAATTGAAAATGTTTTATGGCTCACCTATGGTTCGCTGATTCCTACAAAAGCGCAGTAGGTAGATATTTTGTGAGAGGAATGAGGGTATGAAAATTTTTATATATCTGAGAATTAGTGTACGTAACTTCCTACAATTTGCATTCTGAAGGGTGGGGTGGTTAAATATATATTTTTATCTCATTACTGCTTACATAAATAGGGGAACTACTGCATTCCAATCAAAAATTTGATATGTAAATTTCACCAGAAATACTCATTTTGGGACTCTATAAATTTAAAGAAAAACAGTGTTACAAAAAGGTTACAGCGTGTAATATGTGTGGGTCCATGAACAGCGAAACTCAGAAACGAAAATACAATTAAACACTAAGTTGGTGTTTAAGTTAAGTATTTTCCAATTACACAAAAAGTATATGTTAAAAAAATCCCGCCACTCCAGGCTACGCTTTATATACAACATTTTTAAAAATGTCGATTTCTCAAAAATAGTTCTAACAATTTTGATTAAAATGTCATATGTTTGAGATATGCTCATGACGAATGAATTATTTACCCTCAATTTTCTGAAGATATCAGTCATGCTTTTTGTATAACCCGAAAACCGAAAACCTGTATCTCAAAGACATAAAATTTATATCAGATGCTTTTATTTTGGAGTGAATCTTTCTAGAGATATCCCTTGTTATTGGAATTTTCCATTACTTGAACTTAAGGGATTTCAAAGCCACCTCAAATCTGGTTTAAAAGATGAAACTATCGCCTAAAGCCTAATGCATTTCTATATTCTCCTTGCACTATAAGAAAATTAAATAAGATGACATTTAAGATATCGCTAATAATATTGCAGTAGGTAGAGGAATGAGTGTTTTTAAGAATGGTTTGAACAAGAGTAGACACATTCATTTTCCTTCCCTACACGTTTATAGTAGGTAAGGAAGGTATTGCATTCCACCCAAATATGTAATGTTGAGATTTCACTTTAAATGTACGTTTGAAACCAAAGGAGAGCAATTTTTGAAGGAAAAAAAAAGCCCTTGCGTATATATCCGTGTGTCTGTGAACTGAATAAGTGAAATTCAGTTAAATATCTAACTTTGTATTTAAGTTCAGAGTCTTTTGAGGGTACAATAAGGATTTTCAGGAAAATTACCATATCTTCCATGGAGATTTTTCGAAGTTTTGAATTTCCTAAATTTGTTCAAAATGTTTTATTATAATACGTATGTCTCAGATATTTTCATGACAAATGAAATACAGAGCTTGAAGTTTCCGGGAGTATCTTAAGAGGTCCTCTTAGTTTTAGATAACTTCTGCATAGCTGGTAAACATAAGAGATAGTTAAAACCTAATATACACAAAACCAGAGCTCGCTAAAACATATATTTAGTTTATGTAAAATATCTAGTTTCTTTTGTGAAGTAAAATTTTTACAAACGGAAAGTCATTACTCGTTTGTTCTAACTCATGACCATTCAAGGAGGATGAATTTCAAGGCCATGGCATAGTGACCTGCTCTTAATAGGTTTTACTATCACCTATAATCTACTGTAGTCCCACGTTGTCTTGCACCTACAACAAAGCTAGCAATGAGAAAATATTTATACATATTAAAATAAAGTAGATAAAAGAATAAGTGTTTGAAACATTTAGTTAGTACAAGTGTAGAGAAAATAATATGAGTTCAACATATATTTTCCAAAATTATTACACATCTGGATTTAAAGCCTAGCTAACAAATGTGTAGAGTAAATTCAACTTACATTTTTGAATAGCCTTCATCAAGAAATGACAATTTAAACATGTGATCATACACTTTCCTATTTCCTTCTCTCACTAGTAAACAACTGGTAAATGTTTGGAGTCTCTACACATGAATCAGTCAATAGTCAGCCACTCCGTGTCCATCATGATACCATGAAAATATAACTGCGAGTGTGTTAAGACTCAGGATAAAAATAAATGAATTATGGGATTATATTCTCGACAAATATGCAAGCGAATAACTCCACCAGATTTGTGGCCTTTGTTCATTCATGCTAATTTTTATCATTATAGATTTAGATGATGTTAAGTGAATACAAATAAATTCCTAAAGCTAGTTGTAAGTAACGTAAAATGACTTGTTTATAGAAATGAAGCGTAAATAAATGATTTATACGAAAAGGGATGAACTAATGTTCACGTGGACGTATCATAAATTTTGATTAAAAATAAGAAAAGTCCTAAAGAAATAAACTATCAAATAATTAACATATTTTAAACATGCTTTGACTCAGGACTTAATGCCTAGTTAATTTAAAACAATTAACAAATATACACACTTTTAAGTCCATCAACGTGTATTAAACTTTCTCAATCCCAAATCTGTGCAAAGAGGAATGGAAACTTCGTCTTTGTAAGAAAATATACATCAATGTTCCTACAAGCCACAACTCTAAATAATCAGTTAGTATTTCGATTAAAAGCTTCTCAACTGATCCCTAAAACCTCCGCTTTCAATCATTTTAGGTAAATGAATATTTAGTCACGGAAACTAAACATTCTTTTATAATTAATCTCTAGTCATAGTTCATTAATGCATAAAACAGACGAGACTTTAAATACGAGTATATTTCCTTACATTGGTAAGGTATTAAAGATTTCTCGGGTTCGATTCCCGGCAGTGGGGGTGGGGAGTTTTCTTCGACCAAGATAATTCCTCATCTTCCCCAGAGTTTGGAAGTACGAATGAGAGTGCAAATGTGTGCGTGATCTAATGATTAAAACCCAAAGAATACGAGTTAACACCTTCGATGTGTTCGAAAAGAGAACGGCTACCGATATGACCATTGTAGTTAAAGGTGGGGTATAAATGGAACATTAAAAGAAAGTTTCTCTACCACATCGAAACGACGGGAACATCAGTTACTGAGCTACTAATGCTGCATTTAGTGATTTAATTTATCTCTCTCTCTCTCTCTCTTCCTTAAAGTTCTCATATATGCCATTGTTGCATTTGCATAGCCTGCATTTAAGCGTATTAACCAGATTCGGCAACGTCATGGTGGGTTACAGGTTGGCACCCCTGAGGTGATTCTTATTTCCTTCCCACTCCACTAAACATATTATCAAAATGAAAACCGTACATCCATGGCAATAAAAAAAGAAGGATGAAAAAGCGGGCAAAGCCTAAAGCTCGGAAAGTCAGAATCCCTTTCTTACCTGCCGCCTCTTGAAGGTTCCAACCCCGCCCCCTCATCTCATTTGCCCGCTCATTCTTTAGCATTTATAGTCACGTAGTTGTATAAAACAGCTGTAAAAAATACATTTTTAAAGGTTTTTCTAGAAGGAGAGCATTCGACATGGATTTACAAGAGCTTGATTACAAAAATAATAAATTGTAGCAGATGCAGCTGCGAATTCTCTGATGTTTTGCATTGTGGACACGGCAATTCACGCGTGTATCACTCCATAATGTGTATTCTGTACATATAATCTGGGTGAGTATGAATCAACCTTAAAATTACTGGTGATGTGTTTACAAATAAACAGCTTTACTTGATCTCAAAAACCGAGGAGGAATAATGCCTCCTTAAGGATGAAAGACATGCTAAAAATACCTTATTTATCATGATTACCGCCCGGGATGTATTATTTTCACTGCTATACATGGTAAGTAGGGAAAACATTGTCTTCAACCCAAAAATTCTATATCCAGATTTCACCAGAAATACTTCTTTTGGGATCTTAGAGGTATGTGTGTGGATATGTCTGGAGTGAATGAGTGAATGAGTGAGTGAATGAGTGAGTGAGTGAGTGTGTGTGTGTGTGTGTGTGTGTGTGTGTGTGTGTGTGTGTGTGTGTGTGTGTGTGTGTGTGTGTGTGTGTGTGTGTGTGTGTGTGTGTGTGTGGAGTGTGAGTGTGTGCGTGAATGTAAACAGTATAACTCAAAATATAAAATAATATATAAACAAAATTTAAACAACAAACTCTAATCTTAATAACGTTACAATCTTCCTGATATATCGTTATTTATTATTAGGTAATTATAATAAGAAGCAAATAAATTGTAATTAGTTTTGAAAGGACAGTTAAACACTATACTGGGATTGAAGTTCAATACCCTCCAGTATTGCGATACGAAGGTTTTAAAGAAACTAAACCCCATACTAGTTCATATGATATTCGAAAATTTTTACTTTCTCAAAAGTAGTTTCAACTACTGTGATTGAAATGCTACACGTCTGTTATTTTCAAGACAAATTAAAAAGATACCTTCAATTTTCTGGGAGTAGTCTCTCAAGTCTCAAATCTGTTACGACTTGCATAACTGACATACATAAGAGCTAGACAAAATCTTATTACCAAAATTGAAATCTCAATAACACATACAATTTAAGTTCAAATCTATTTGTTCTGGAGTTACGCAATTTCGAGATAATTTTTTTTTCATTGGTTTGAATTTTCAATATATATACTTCTCTGAAAAGAAATCTAGGCCTGTCAAGAATTGAATATCAAAGTTATCATATAGAAGAAACTCTTAAAAGACCTGACTATGGCTTAAGCTTACTGTATTCTGTTATTCCCATTGTACCTACGAATATGTGTATGTATGAGTGTGTACGGAGTGGGAAATCTTAGGCGGTAGCCTTATGCACCTAACCTGTGCATGCCCTAGAATAAACGAAATAATGGCCTTGTTAACACTCCAAATATATTTCTTAAAGTACTGAAAAATATGAAACAACCATAAACAGTTAGGAAATAATTAATGTCGCAATACAATTTGTTGCGCATAAATTGTATTTTTCCCATTTTTCTTTAGCAAATATTTTTTTTTCTATTATGGTTTAGTATGTAAAATTATATGAGAATAAATGGAATTTAGAGAAGATTCAAAATTTGCATTTGATGCATTATGGCATTTTATCAGATATAAGACAATTTAGCAAATTCATTAGAGCCATTTCGATAAATTATAAACAACATAAACGTTTCCATATGAAACGTTCTTTAGAGTTGGAATATTTTCTGGAAATCTTTCTGGAAAAACTGAAACAGTGTCCACTCAGGTGAAGTAAGTAGAGTAGGTATGTAGGGGATGTAGTTTTTTTTACACAAAAGGTTTAGATTGGGGTTTCCCTAACATACATATTTTGAGGACCTGAAACGACAAAAGAAAGACTTTTAGGAGAAAGTCCGTGTCATCAGTCAGTTTCATCCCTGTATTTGTTTATTGCTTTGATGCGAATATAAGATTTTTAGGAAAATTACCGACTCCAGTTACTCTGATTTGATTTCACTTTTATTTTCTGAAAAACGGCTCAAACAATTTTATTTAAAATAACTTATATATAAAATGTTTTGAGTAATTAATAGGTTATATGTGTTCAATAAAATATGAATAGCTTGAAGTACTAATTAATTCTTAATGAATTTTGTAAACCAAGAGGAATACAAATAAAGAAGATTCGTGTAAGAATGATATTTATTTATATAGATTTTTCAGTTGCATTTATCATTTTGGATATATTTGTTACTAATTATATGAATTTTACAATGTTTCTGAGTTTTTAAATTGCTAGTCACAATTTGGTTATTTTTCGAGATTTTGGAAAGAATATGACATTTCAAAACCAGCATAAAACGATCCAGCCCGCCTCGGTAGCGTAGATGGTAGAGTGTCTGCCTCACGTTCAAGAGGTCCCGAGTTCGAATCTCGGTCAGGGTGAGTTACCTGGATAAGGATTTTCTGGGGTTTTCCCTTATCCTAAAAGATGAAAGTCAGGTAACCCTAAGCTCCATGGACCCCGGACCCATTTCAGCATCATTTCATCCATTCCGTTCTTAAAAGGTTAAAGGTCGTAATTTAAAAAAAAAAAAACGTTCCACCTTTTAAACACTTAATTACTACTTTATTATCCCGCATACCCTGTTTGCTTAAAAGGAATAGTTAACGAACCCATTTCTTCATTAACATAATGAATAATAAGGTTTTGTAGGAATGGACTACAGAAGAGAAAGATAAACGGACATGGGCAGAGAAAATAATGTAAATATAACGCATCAGATCTTTCGTTTTGGGGTTGTGCTGTTAACACACACACACACACACACACACACACACACACACACACACACACACACACACACACACACACCACAGGTGCGTGCGTATATGCTGTTCTTAAAATGCCAGCAAACTCTAGATAATTATTATGACAGTTCTGAGAGTATATAACAGTTCCTCTACGGATCATTTTGGATGATGGAAAAAGTAACAATATAAGCAGAAATGCAAATCCCTAACGGGCGTACTTGGCTCATTGCTTTGTAAATTTAGAGAAGTATTGTAAATCTTTAAGTTCCAAATAAATCTTGGCAACAAATAAGTTTGAAAAATACCTAGTTTTATCATATGACCGATTTGTTGGGGAATTGTTTGTAAACAGTAATTATGGATCAACAACCTTGCAGATTATTGAAAAAACTTCCATATATATCCGTTAGGCCACTTTTTTAAAAAGGAAATAAGGGTCTGTATTTTGCAGGTGGTAAAGAATTTATGTAGCCTATATCTGAACACCGTTTCTGACAGACATAAATGTAAATTCGTTAATCCTATGTTCTCACTCAATTCTTAACTGGACATGGCAAATTTTCAGCTTACTTATTTCGATTCAAAATCAAGTCCACATCTGATTGTGTTTGTGGAAATCATCTTCAAGATGTCCCTCACATTTTATTTGATTGCCCATTTTTATGTTTTGAAAGATTCGAACTTGAATTATTGCTTCAATCCTTACGTTACACTTTTTCAAAACCACTTACGCATATTTTGACGAATTACATAACGTATCAATATTTCATGGCTTTCTTAAACAAAATATTTCTTAAGCTAAAGGATTCAGCTTAATGTATACTGTTTGTCAGCTTGATATTGAATTTTGTTGTCTTTTTGTAAATTGTATTATATTCCTAAATTTGTAAATTATATTCCTAATATACCTTTGGGTAAAATAGGATTCAAAAAATTGGATAATAAATAAATATATCTGAACACCTTTTTATAAAAGGAACATTTATTCCATATATAGACATTTAAAGTTCTCTAAAGAAGCATTCTACCAGAGTATACCAAACAAGCAAAACATGCTGCATTAGTTTTAATACTTTCTCATTTTTGGAATCTTTAACTACGCTGTCTGTCAGTCACTGGCAAAACTTAGTCTCTTTGATTTTCCTTGAATATGCCATGTGCATCTCAAATCTTAGTGAAGGGCTCTATTTATATTTTATTCAACATAACCTTGTAATGAATGGAACAACGCCTGAACAATTGAACCACATAGACCAACAGTTAAAAGATTTGTCTCGTTCTTCACTATTGGGAGTTTCTGGTAAGGTTTAACAGAAATTGAAAAGTGATAGATGAGAGGTATCAAATGAAATTCCTTTTTCAGTACTTTTGACTTAAAAATATTGAATTTATGCAAAATGACCTTTTTATTTTACATCAGAGAAGAGCTTTTGAAGGCTTTATTGTTGCTTTATAAGACTGTTAAATTAAAATGAGAATTGTACAATGTAATGCCCTTAAATATGGATAGCCAGTAAAATTTCCTGTCATTTTCATAATGAAAAAATAATTAAGAGTACAGGGCACTGCTAATTATCTAGACTTCTTATATATTATATATTTTATATAAATTTCGTTTTCTTTAAAGGAATGCGTGTTTTTTAATTACATTTTCACACTGATTGCAAAACTGAAATCGGAGTTTCACATATCACGTCAGATTTTTTTTTTTTTTTTTTTTTTTTTTTTTTTTTTTTTTTTTTTGCAATTCAAAATTTTATGCTTTGAATACTTTTTGTAATGTACGTACTGTAGTAATATTACCGAATGTTTATAGTTTGTTAGAAAGGCTTGACAGCTTACAATTTCTACTTTATTACTTAAAATTTGAAATAATATGATAATTATTATGTTTATATATTATATTCTTATATTTAATATTTTATACTTAATATATACTAGCTACATATACCCACCCAAGGGAAGTTTAAAAATGTGTCTTCGATTTAAAATTAATAAGAACCAAAGAGTAGGGGTTCTGCATAGGTTCTCAAAAGGTCTTAAAGGTATTTTGATTTATAATGGAACAATTCATCCTTCCATTACTGCGGCCCATTCTTTCGTTTCAAAGAAGACATGTGAAAAGTTTAGTTTTTTTTTTTTAACTTGTTCCATGCTCCTTAAACTTAAATCCAATGGTCATATCGGCGGCTGTTCTCCTTTGGAACATTTCAAAGGTGTTAACTCGTATTCGTTGGTTTCTTTAATCATTAAATCACGTACACATTCACACTTACAGACTCTGGGGAAAATGAAGAATTATCTTGGTTTCAGAAAAATCCCTCACTCCCACAGCCGGGAATCGAACCCGGGACCCCTAGCACGGCAGGCAGGGGCTCTACCTACTGAGCTACGGAGCCAGCCTTTAGGTTTTCGTTACAAAATCTGCAGTACAAAAACCATCTATGGCTAGTCTGTACAAATTTCAAGATTATTGTACTATTACTTGGTCAGCAGGCTGGTTTAAAAGATATCTTGTTTCTTAAATGAATGAGATAACAGAGCTATGTGAGAACACTGTGAAAGGGAACAGTCACCACGTAGGACTAATTTAACATCGGGCGAAGAACATGAAAAGTGAACCTGCTATTGGCCGCGCCGTGGATCAGTGGTTAGACCGCTTGGCTCTCACCAAGGCGGCCCGGGTTCGATCCCAGGCGACCGCAAAGTGAGATTTGTGGTGGACAACACGGCGCTGGGGCGGGTTTTCTCCGGGACCTCCGGTTTCCCCCGCCACCTAATTCCACCGGTGCTCAATCTCCATCTCATGTATCATCAGTGTCATCGCCTGCGGTGCCGTATGCAGTAAAAGTGGGCGTTAAACACTACACACTTATTTGAACCTGCTATTGATCCCTCAAAAGCAGTGTTGTTAGCTCTCCCTGTCAAATTAGGTTTAACGAAAAAATTTGGGAAAAGTATAGATAAAGACAGCGAGTGCTTTAAATAACTTCGTGTCACATTTCCTTCTTTATTCTATGAAGAAATTAAAGCTTGTGTATTTGTTGGCCCACAAATTCTAAAACTAATAATGAAGAGTCACTTCAAGAATATTATGAAACGAAAAGTGAAGGATGCCTGGAATGCTTTCAGAAATGTTATTTTTAATTTCGTTGGAAATAAAATAGGTCCAAATTATGTTAACATAGTGAAAGTGATGTTACAAAGTTTTAAACAGATTGGCTGAGACGTGAATGTCAAAGTTCAGTTTCTTCATTCCCATCTAAATTATTTCCCTGATAATTTATGAGATTTTAGTGAGAAACAATGGGAAATATTTCACAGGGTTATAAAAAATATGGAAATGAGGTATGAATGGAAGTGAAGTGTTCATGTGATGGCGGAGTAGTGTTGGATGTTGAAAACGGACTGCCCTGAACAACATGCGAGAAGCTCAAAGATGAGAAAATTTGAAGTGCAATATTCAGGTAAGGTTATGAATGTTCTTAGAACTATTATTAATTAATGACTAATTAGTAGCAAATAACAAATCATAATTATGGTCAGGTAATTCATAAAAAATTCTTCTGGAAGTTAATGTTATTCACAAAGCTTTAATTTTACTTCTGTTGTTTATGGATAGTTTGAAAACCTGACATGATGGGAGAAAATGGAGATTATTTTCGAATTCAGCACAAGAGATCCGTTTAGGAGCATTTATCAGATTAAAAACAACAGAAAATAAGTTTTGAAATTGAGAACTGTGTTATCTACTACGCACGTTCGAGAATATTCCTACAGCTTTCTGTTGTATAAACTCAAGCTTATTTTCAACATAGTTACTTCAAAATAGTTGGATTTAGCTGCGGAAGCAGACGTTCAATAGTAAGTTAAAAAAAATTAGAAAAATAATAAAAAATACATTGTATCAAATTAGATCTAACATTAATTTCATCATCAAGTTTTCCAGAACGATCTTAATTTTGTCGTCTTTTACAGGTAGAGGATAACAGTAAAATTTTGAGATCATGAATGTTTTGAGATCCTTAAGTCCACAAAAAAATAAACTTTTGGAAAGTGTGATTGTTGTGTATAAGTGTGTATGTGTGAGTGTTTGTTGTGTATGAGTGTGTGTTTGTGTGTGTATGTGTGTGTGTTGTGTGTGTGTGTGTGTTTGTGTGTGTGCGCGCGCGCGCGCTGGAACAATCGCCTGCCCTGAACATGACAAAATGTCAATGTCGCACGAAAACCAAGCATCGAACATAACTGTTCTTGTTTCTGCGCAAAAAGCTTACACTAAGTACAGAAAATATTGCATTCTACCGAAAAATGTTACATAGATACTTCAATAGAATTAAAATTTTTAGATCTTCTGAATAAAGAAAACATGTGTAGAAAAAGTTAACGTGTGTGAACAGCATAACTGAAAATAAAAAAGTTGGTTAAATACCAAACTTGGAATGTAAGTTAAGAATTTTACAAGAATGGGACACGAATATTTAAAAAAAAGAACTTAACGTTTATAACTTTTCCAAAATTATGATTTTCTCAAATAGCTCTAAAGATTTTGATTAAAATGTATGTTCAGTAAATTTTTATGATAAATGCAGGTATATCTTGAATTATTTTGGAATGGCCGAAAAAATGATTTATATTCAGGACGATGTTTGCATAATTCGTAAGACGTAAAAGATGGTCTTACTATACAAAAACTGGAGATCTCGTTAAAAAAACAGAATTTAATGCTAATCCATGTTTTGAGCGAACCATTTTGGAGATATTTCTTGTTTTTGTTTTAATTTTCTAATTCTGATACTGCTGTTCAATTAGTTTTTAATTATTGGCCATGCAAAGGGAAGGAATTTCAGTCATCACGTAACGACCAACTGTTTAAGCAGTGACTAACGCTCAAATCTTACTGCATTCCCGTAATTTCCTTACACCTACATGAACAATGGCAATAAGGTAACTTTTGGCTACATTGACATGAGGGAGTTGGGGGAAAACCACGTGTGTAAGAATGGTTTTGCAAGAGCACATCAGATTTTACAATGATGAGATACTTTTGTTGTGAATTTCCTTACACTCCAAGCTATTTCCACAGAAGGTGCACATTGCGTTTCTTTTTCTCAAAACTACTTTATTGCTTAAGAATAAAATAAAACATTCTTATAAATATTAGTAAATGTATATTTTTGCTTTTATATGGATAAGTTCTGAAGTGATGCCCATTGTTACAAGGTTTTAAGGTACTTTTTTAACTAACTAAAGAGACAGACAGAAATTTTCACTAGAAAAATCGTATAGCTAGAACGATTTAAAATTTTCATCTTCGTGACTTCTTTTTCCTTTACGTGTGTCTTAGCCAGTTGTATTATATTTACTCTTGATGGTTTGAGTTCAAATATTTGCGTTCTTTTGTTTCTTATTAGTCCATGCAAAAAATGACAAGTGTAAAACCTGGATATTAAATTATGTTTGAAGGCTTCTAGAAACTGCATGTTTCTGATTATCTACAAAAAATTTGAAAAGAAATCTAGGTACACACATATAGTAATTAACAGGAAGTAGATAAAATAACTTTTTCACCCAATTTGCCAAATAAACATGGTCAAAAGCTGTACTGATTAGAGAAATTCTTGTAGTAACACATCAGATTTTATTTTTGGTTACCCAAAATATAGTTGTTCTCCCTCGTAACTTATGTTCAAAATTAGGGAATTATTTTTGTGTTGAGGGGTTAACTGAAAGTAAGATATACACTCTTACAATCAAGAATACGAGGACTGGGTACTATTAAAATGATGTAAGATAAGACAACTAAGATTTTATACAGCCATAGCAATATCGTGATGTACTATGTGACTGTCGAAAAAAAGAAGACAAAAGTTATACGTTCACAACAGGATCGTTCTAGTTTGCGACGGATTATAGACACAAGTCACTGAAATAAAGTTTTTATGTCCAGTCAAGCACTGTACGACAGTACAATATACATACAAGAATCGAGACAATTGGAGAACTGAGGCTATTTAATCATTATTACTACAAACTGAAGATTGTGGATAAAAATTAGTTAATCTTATAAAACATATGCCAATAGAAAAATACCTAAACAAACTAGGCGACAAAAACAGCAAATGTATATACATTCTACTTACAAGGTAATGCTAATGCTATATGCGTCATCGTTGACGCAGTCTCTTAGTTTTGTTCTCCGAATAATCTGCTGCAACTGTTTCAGTAATGAGCTACGAAATCTTTATTTCAGGGTGCATGTGAATGGGGTGAGAATGGAGTACACCACCTATGCTGGCAGATAGCCAACATTAAGTGAGTTCTGACTGTATGAGTTTGAACAATTAAACTCTTTCTGAATCTTATCACTCGGTTTGGACTTGTTGATATATCGTAGTCGTAAGTCGTTAAAAAATCTTGGTAGCTAGAAAGTTTCGCGCTGGTGACCGATAAATTTACATAACCTAGACGCGGTCTTTAAGCGCTTCCAGCTACCTATAATCGATCACATTACACACTTCTCTAACACTGTAAAACTCGAAAGGGGTGGAAAAGACGGGAATTTTATAAATATATGTTCTTTTATTAGCTCAAATCCCGGTTATTTATCACTTTCCACCATTAAATCTTTTAAATGAGACGCAGTTCATAAACACATGGCAGTTCAAATAAACTATAGAAAACGACATTGATATGGCCTCTTTTTTGCTTGTTCTTATGTAAATATTTTCCGTACTACCTCGGTAGCGTTGATGGCAGCGTGTCTTTTTCACGTCCGAGTTCAAATCTCGCCAGGGTGAGTTATCTGGATAAGAGTTTCCGGGTGTCTCCCATGTCGTGAAAAATGAATGTCTCATAACCCTAAGCTCTATGGACCCTAGGTTCATTTGAGCATCATTTCACCCATTGCATTCATCGTCCGATAAGTCTAACCTTGGAGGACATAAATTAAACAATTAAACAGGCTAGAACAATTTTTATATACAAACAGAAATAGCACAGTAGTATGCATTAAAATTTGCTTTAGGCTAAGTTGACATTCGTTTTATAAAGAATGTACCAAAATTTAATCTCTTATTTTTATCAAGAATAGTTGTCTGCATTCTATGCGAAGCAAGTCCTTGGTTTGATGCCTGGCTATAGTTAGCCTGAAGGAAATGAATAAAAAGGTTATGGGGATGTCAGTGTTCTGAGACCCCGACCACTAAACTTAATGCCGGGTTGGAGCCTTTTGTCTTCACCCAATCAAGCCGCTTGGTTTCGTCCCTCCTTCCCCCAACTGGTGATTAGTCAGGGCGAATTAGCTACCAAATAACAGCGGCTGGGCACCTCGTCACAGGTTCGTCACGGCTGCTTGATGCTCACGGCACATGCGTTTTTGTAAATCTCAAGTTGCACCTGTGCGTGGTCCAAAACTGAATCACATACAAGAAATAATTACATAAGCCGAGGAGCCTACCTTCATTGAAAATTATTTTAAGAGCTTTCTTGTAAAGTATGTAATTTATTACTGATCAGAAAGAATAAAGCCTGCCTCGGTAGCGTGAATGGCAGCGTGTCTGTCTCACGTTCAAGAGGTCCCGAGTTCGAATCTCGGTCATGGTGAGTTACCTGGATAAGGATTTTTCCAGGGTTTTCCCTTATCTTGAAAGACGAATGTCGGGTAACTAAGCTCCATGGACCCCGGATTCATTTGAGCATCATTTCACCCACTTCATTCATCATCCTATATGGACATAAATTGGAAGACATAAATTCCCCCCCCCCCACCCAAAGTACGTATTTTACAATACTGTTTCACATAGCAAGAGTTATATATTTTCCCCCAAAAATGTTAAATTTGCTTTATTCTATTTAACTAGAAATTAGATTTTAAAATAGTACAATAAGTGTATGTTTTGAGGCCTCTGAAGCAAAACGTATTCGTTTATTCGTTAATTACACATTAGAAAACTTAAAGCCACTCAAATACCAAACTGAATACAAAAGTCAGACGATTTTTAAGGATGCGATTCAGTGATTTTTGAAGTATTTTCTCCAAACAAGTAACGCTTTACTCTGACTGTTTGACATATACGTCACTATCCTCGTATAGACCAATCAAGTACCAGGATTCGTCAAATACCTACCAATCGCTGATCTCTTATTCGATATTTTTACACCATGCACAATTGTCGCTCAATAATCATCACATGTTCCTTTACTGTGGGATATAACGATCACATGAGCAGTGAAAATAGAGGTTATGTTACTTTATTATTTTCTTATAATTAATAAGCGCCACCTGATGGCCTTAAGACCAAAGTTTCACCAGTGTTAACTTGTGCACGGCCTGTAAGAATTATTAATCATGTATTGCGTGACTTGTGAGGTTAAGTTTCATTCATGTGCTGATGTAGGCTAATGCAACTTATGGGATCAAATAACTTGCTTTATTGCTTTTAACAATTTGTTTTATTCGTGAAATAGTCTCTACAAAAGCAACTCATAGTTTTGAACTTAGATAAAATCCCCCGGGACTTTGATGCTCGTAAATTTATCTATAATTTCAAAACCACTCTTGACATTATCTATGATATTCTTTTATATTCCATTATTTCAACAAAGATTAATACTTTTGTTAAAACAATATAGAATTAGCAAGCGAATAAAATGATTATGTTAAATGTTCTATGAGTGGTTCATGTCGCTTCAAGCTTAATTAAGTTGTATAATTTTGTATAACTGATAAAAAATAGTAGACAAAAGCTTACTAAATAAGAAATATAAGTGTTTCAAAGCCCACAAATTGTGATAATTATTTACGGCACTAAATACTTCCGAGATATACGGTTATTGCTATGAATTTTTGTCACTTTGTCCCTTTCGTTGCTAGCATTAAATTTTTTCTAATAAAGTTATGGGAAGAACTAGGAATTTTACAGCTAACAAATTTTTAAATATCTGATTATCTTTCAGCCTTCTGTAACCCTTTAAAATATAAAACAAAAAAGCATAATGCAACTATTTCTGGAAAGCATAAAGGAGAATAATCATACGTATAAAATTAACACAATAGTAAATAATTATGGGTTGGGAGAATGATGTGAATGTAACATAAAATATTTTCTTTTCTTTTATGACGTGATACATTTAATCTAGAAAATTTTTAAAATTATACTAAAAATGCTTGGTTGAGTTTAGTGAAAATATATTCTAATGTCTTATTATTCAGCAGCATAGTTTTAAAAACTAAAAGCAAAGACCAAAATGAACACAAAAATAGACGCATTTTAAAGATGAGATGCAGAGATTTCCAATCTAAGCAATGCTATACTTTCTTATTTTATAAAAGATACCTTTGGGTGCGGTGGAGCTAAAAGTGTGCATTTCGCATGGAATCTTAATACCGAATTTTTGGAATGGGATGAAGTTCTTGCTGTGCCCACTGTAAGAAATTAATATGTTAACAAAACGGATTACATTTGTGCCTCTCTCTTGCTTGCGAACATATTTTTCTATCCGAAACAGTCAGTGGATGGTCACAATGCTGATATTCCCAACTTTACAAATCAACATACTTGTAACAAAACAATATATGTTTCTAAGAGAATTTATTAAGTGCATTATACCATTTATAAAATATTCTAGCTCTTTATGTTGGAAAGGTTTCGTTTAGTTCTCAAATTTATTGACCCTATCAGCGATTACATTGAAATGTTATTCTTAAAGAATGACGAATTCAGAAACTAAAGATATAAGTACTTTGACGGAAAGAAGGCTAGCAATGATAATGGATAATTGTCTCGGTTCGAATTTTTAACGGGGACACCTGTATGCGAGCGGACGAAAAAAAAAAAAATGAAATTTAAGTACCTAGCTCGTATTATTGGAATTTTACTTATCATTTTTTGTGCACAGAAATACTCAAGTAATAATATTAATCTTCTTTAGAAACATTAGCCATTAAGTGTTGCTTTGCCGGTCGTATGACCTTACAAGGTAGCATTAAGGTATTTCGCTGGAAGCTTATTTGGTTTTTACAATTAGAAAATCGTATTGATCATGTATCAACATAAAACGAGTATGTAAATCCTGACAAACATTTTCTCTCTTTTGTTTTCTACCATTTTAATATTTGTTTTGACTCCGTACTATTAGGTATCACCATATATCTGCTTTGTTTAGCAGTCTCGTACTTAAATGAGAGTATATGCAATGTTATAGCTAGAATAGTGAAGAGTACTGATCTTTTGTTATATTTTAATCCTTCGTTTTCATATTTTGTGCCTCTATTTTATGTCTGAGTACTTATTTTCGGTCTTGTGATAAGATGAAGGACCACACTGATAATATTTTGTGGTAGATGTTGAAGCTTTAAACCGATTAAGGAATAACAATTGTTAATGCCCTTTTTATATATAAGCTGTTTCGCACAATAACGTTTTCAATAATATTTGAAATTTAAATTTAAAGAAATAAATCAAAAGTATTACGGCAATTTGTATGGTTTTAAAAGACTTTTATCTTAGGAAGTTTAATATCAGTCAAAACCGCTGCCACATTGCAGATCAGGAGAAAAGGTATCCCTGATTGTCACAAACCTCAGAGAATCTATTTACAAAATTTGTTTTCTGTTCTGTGATACTATTTTGAAAACTTTTTAACACAAATAGCGTTTTAAGAACGTAAAATATATTTATAATGAATTAAGTAAACATTTTTGCTTGTGCAAATTCATCCATGTTATAAGAAGCTATTAAAAATCTCAAATAGGTTTTAAATGTGTCAAACTTGCGGCATATTTCGTCAGGAGATTAAAATATTTAAATTTTCACAAAATTTCAATGGCATATTTTGTAATTAAATATCTTGAATTATTTTGCTATTTAGTGGCATTGTTATCTTCCTGATGTGCCCAATGCATAACCTTAAGGGATCCCTTTGAATGCACACCTATAGCTGTTTCGAAACTTAAACTTGAAATTGTTTATTAAAGCGTTTCATTTTTAACCCATTTCTTAAAGATTAATGAACTTAAAGGCACTTCCAACCGTATCATTAGCATCTGTTCCTTCACTGAGAAGGGAAGAACTTTGGAATTTGTGGGATAGATTTTTCCGCTGTTAAGCCAAAACAATTAGAAGTTGGTAAGGACGGAAATAAACGTATATTTAGTATTTTTACTATTTCAAAATTAAGGTCATAAAAACTTAAATCCGCCTCTGTAGCGTTGGTGGTAGTGTGTCTGGGTCACATTCAAGAAGTTCCGATGAGTGAGTTATATAGATAAGTTTTTTTTCTTCGGACTTTTCCCTTATCCTGAAAAATAAATGTTGGATAACTCTAAGCTCTATAGATTAGACTCATTTGAGCATCATTTCATTCATTTCATTCATGTCCGAAAACAAAATATGAAGCAATTTTATAAACTTTAACCTAGTGACTTTTGGATCTCTTTGTAAAAAGCTCCGTGGTGTACGCTCTAAAATGTATGTTGTTATGTGCATTATTTGCCGTGTTTTTACCTTAGTCGAATCAGAAGTATATAATTTTTGGTCACTTAAATACTAATACTAATGTTTTGAGTTCAATTACCGCTTAGATTGATGGTTTTAAAGCCTGCTTAAAAACGAGAGCTCCTTGTCATTTTTACTGGCATGTAAAAGGTTTCTGCGGGACGAAATTGCGACTCACCGGCGTCACTGATGAGGTCCTGGCATTGACAACGTCGTTGATAAGAAAAATATTTATTTATTTTTACCAATATTCACAACTGAACTAACGAGTACACGCATGTTTATAGTTCTTTGGTTATGCATGAACTTTATAGTTATTCTTCCTCACTGAATTAGTTGCTTATTCACGCTATTAGGTATTGTTATTTTTTGGGTGGGGATTGGTTGATGAAGTTGCATTGTATGAAACATACGGGGTGTCTAAAATTATTGGACAATTTTTAAGGCTATATTTTCACCGTTACTTAACACTAATAATCCATCATACCACCACTTGAAAGAGAGAAGTTTGAAGTTCTGTATTGACCTTATAAGCAGACGTCTAATTGGCGATCTTACACCCTCTCAAGCATGTCCTGTGTAGTATTCTCGATAACTGTGGTACCGTACCTTCTCAATTATGCCAACGTGGAGTGGAGGGACATAAACACTATCCTTGATGTAACATCACAGGAAGAAATCACACACTGTCAGGTCAGGTGAAAATGGTGGTCATGTGCAGAAAGGGTTGTCTGCGGTTGTTTCACGACCAATCCATCTACCTGGCAGGTGTCACTTAAGTACTCACGGACATTCACATTCTAATGTGAAGGGGCCCGTCTTGTTGGAAAATGAATCCCTGTTTCTCTTCGTCTGTGAGTTGTGGCGTTAACCAACATTGCTACTCATTCAGGTACACATTTTCGTTAATAGCATTCACAGCGAAAAAAAATGCACCAAATACACATCTTTTAGGAACAGCACAAAACATATTTAGTTTTGCATTGTTACTTTCTATCTGAATACCAGCGCGGTGTTGCTCAGATCCCCTTATCCGGACATTGTGTAAATATCATCGCTCTTATGATTAGATCACCTTGTTTCCAATTGCTTTAAATTATAGGATTCCCTTAACATAGTACATAAAAACAAGCCTTCTTGGAAGTGGAATACATCTCGATCGATTTCCAGCCTCCAAACACAATTCCAGTGAGTCTACTCAGTGCATGGCAAGGAAAGTTTTACTAACTAATAAATATCCAGACGTAAAGAAATATTTAATAATAATTAAATAATTAATCGCTGTTTAAATTATCTATTTATTTTCAATGCACAATTAGGTAAAATTTATTAGTTCCTAAAAGTGTCCCTCGCTATGCACTGAGTAGACTCACTGGAATTATATTTGGAGGCTGGAAACCGATCGAGGTATATTCCACTTCCAGGAAGGCTTGTTATATGTACTATGTTAAGGGAATCCTATAATTTAAAGCAATTGGAAACAAGGTGAACTAATCA
>CM060953.1:117649449-117659449 GCA_030765055.1 Mantis religiosa | reverse complement strand
TTATTATTATTATTATTATTATTATTATTATTATTATTATTATTATTATTATTATTATTATTATTATTATTATTATTATTATTATTATTATTATTATTATTATTATTATTATTATTATTATTATTATTATTATTATTATTATTATTATTATTGCATTCATAAATGTTGTCTATTTTAGAAATTCGACATGAAAAATATTAGAAATTAATTGTTCTTTCACACTGGCCGTGTGTAGGCTAAATTGTGGAAACGTAGAGTCAGACTGAAAAATGCAATGTCATAGTCGGATTTGAACCAGGGATCTTCTAGTCTCCGTCCAGCCGCTCTAACAATCGAGCGGCCAACGTGCCGATATGACATTAAATTCTCCAAATGACTCGTATATTTCTAGGTACACCAATTAGGAATTCTCATAAACACATGAGACAACTACCTTAATGGCGACTCACAACATGTAAGTACTTTAAGGCCCGGGCTTTATAGTTAACCACTATTAGATCAGTTAATGGAAATTGATTGTTCTTTCACACTGGCCGTGTGTAGGCTAAATTGTGGAAACGTAGAGTCAGACTGAAAAATTCAATGCCATAGCCGGGATTTGAACCAGGGATCTTCTGGTCTCCGTCCAGCCGCTCTAATCATTGAGCTACTATGGCCAACGTGCCGATATAACATTAAGACGAGTCAGTTGGAGAATTTAATGTCATATCGGCACGTTGGCCATAGTAGTTCAATGATTAGAGCGGCTGGACGGAGACAAGAAGTTCCTGGTTCAAATCCCGGCTATGGCATTGAATTTTTCGGTCTGACTCTACGTTTTCACAATTAAAAATATTGTTTACGCTTTGAATGAATCTTTAAACAAATCTTATTTGATATTTTCTTTTAACTATATCATGTAATATCCCAAATATTGTGAAACACCCTATATCTACCATCCATCGTGTAGGAAGACAGACAGAGGCGGTCCTGGGCAGTTATTTAACCAGATTCTTGTTGTAGCTGGTTGTTGCAACTCTGTGGTTGAATAAAAAAACCGGCCTCTAATGACACTCACCGTGATAGGCGTGCGGCTCATAAAATAAGGAAGGCTATTATTCCAATCAATTCTTTGAAGTATGAATGTTAGGGAAATCATGGCCTGAGTGAAAAATTGTGTTTCTTTATCTAAAATAGGGGAAGTGAGAAGAAGTTCTAGCAAACTGGTCATTTCTTTGAAAATGAAAAAAAAAAAAAAAAAGCAAAGAATAGCGTGTTCCTGAATTAATTAACAAAAGCTAGGCGTTTCTTCTTTGCAGTGGTTTTTACCTTAAAATCAGTAATACCTTTTACGTTATAACTAATTCCATATTAGTGATTCATAACGTGGGTGGCTTGTGTGTGTTTTTATTTCTTTATAAATCCATCATAGTACATGTTTACTTATAATTTTTAAAGCAGCAAGGAACGTCCATACTCTAAGGCTGTCGAATAAGCCGATTGACTTTTAAACTTATACAAACCTAAAACATTGTCAGATTTAGAATTAAACTCAATACACCGTGCTTAAGGTTAGAATTTATTTATTACTTATCTGCATGAATCATATGTTTTCTCTTAAATTAACTGTCGGTGTATGCTTTATCCATTCAAACTAAATGGAATTTAAAATTAGGTGCTATAAGAACGAAGATGTTACTACTTATAACGTACATTATCGAAAGAAAAATAAAGTAAATTACCTTTTTTTAAATAAAAACATTATTTTCATACTCCACTCAACAAATCAAAAGAATAAATTCGTGAATTTTGTTCTACATGTATCCATGGTCTTGTAAAAGAAGCAGTTGATTTTACTAATTATAAAATTGTCACTTTGAAATATGTAAATTAGTATATCTATGGAAAATAAATGAACTTACAGAAATGAAGCTCTGCCGTACAATTTATCTTCAAATTCTCTAGTGTCTACTTAGCCAAGTACGCATTTTGTGCAAAACTTCTAAATCAATACATTACCAGAAATATGTTTTAAGGTCCCCTTAACTAAAAAGAAAACATTTAAACATTTAAAACATATCTGAGACGTTGAAATGGTGGGAGGAGAATCATTTTGAGAGTAAAAATCCCTAGTGTAGCTTCTTTTGGAAGGAAAGTAAAGCCGGTGATACCTTGTCTATATAAAGCAGCATATGAGCAAACTTAGAGCTCTTCCAAGCCTAGTACAGAATGGGGTGCTGAGAATCATAGCATTTAAGAAGCTGCATAAGAAAACTACAGGTTCAGATCCATGTCTATAAAATATATTTCAGCTGAGAAAAACATATTTTGAGGTAAAAAGGGCAGGTTTTCAGAGAATCACCCGCTGCGTTTAAACTTTTTGACGTCTTTAATGTCATGGATATCATTTGATACTTTCTTAATTTAAACATCACCAAAAACTATCTAGGTTGTACAAGAAACTCACATAAACAGTAATGTAGCTTCTATTTGCGTCAAAAACAGCTTTCAAATTCTAAACATTTTGAAACACACAAGAAGACTTTTTTATGTTTCGTTTTGTTTCTTTTGAAATCCTTTAACCAGCAACTCAAACTGAACGAGTAATCAATTATTAAGCTCAGACTTGGTGTCCACAGAGCTTAAAGTTATATCCGTTGCAGGGTAAGAGAGAAAACGAAACATCCTATCCGAGTAATTCACAGTAACCGAGGTTCGAGCTAGGGAACTCTTGGATGTGAGGTGAACATAAACGCCGCCCACTTCACAGAGATAGAGAACGTGAAGCTTTGTCGGAATCTTTAAGCACTTTATTTAAAAATAAATGACGGGGATTTTTTGCTCCTAAAATGTCTCGTGTGTTCTGTTACACAAGTTGTCTAGAGCGACATCTTTTGCTGCCTGTTATCACCTTATTATTTAACTGAAACCTTAACTCAAGTATAAAAATGCTAGGTATGTGTACAGAGAATGTATTTTATCTCGCAAAGGACGAAATATTATTATTCTAGAGGTCATACAAAATAGCCTGTCTTTGTAATGTATATTCCACTGTCTACATTTTTGTGGTCGGAAGCTTTCACCTTCCTTTTTATTTGTGCTTATTAATTTTGTGCTTGATGCAAATAATCGTTATACTTAGGATGAGTTGATAGCAATTTATAATTTAGTAGAAATTTAAGGGAACAAACAATTCTAGGAATACGTAACTAGCAGACTCCTATATGTTGGACTACTCTTATATGTTGTACCATTATAAACGATTTTATATATTCATAGTTATTTCGTCTTTTTAACATTCTACATTTAACGCCTTCACTTATTCTTTGTCATTTGAGTGTCATCAGCATAACCAAAATCATACCATATCATTACACATACAGTATTATTGTGAAGTTTACATCTTACATGAATGGGATTTTATCGGTATGTTGTGTGATAAGGAACGTTTTTGCTAGTTTGAGGTTTCAGCAATATTAGTTCTTGTATTGTGAAGTAATTTTAAGGAACGCTCAGACAAATCTGGTATTTCTAGGAGCAAGCAGATTGGCCTAGTGGGTTTAAACTAAGAGAAATCAGGGTTGGAGTAAGAAAAGCTCACGTGTATTATTCTTGAAAGACAAATATTCGTGTGCAGCGAGATGTCAGATGTTTTCATGTATTGTGCAGTCACAGTTTTTACTCTACATCTGGCAAAGAAGCAATAAAATGCTATTTAATAATTCTTTCTAGATATTTGTGTTGTAGTTCTAACGTTATTCTTTCTGCTGCTTCAGTAATTTTACTTAGTTCTTTCGTTTCATTTTCTTCGAAATTAATATTTGGCACCATTTACATAATCTATATGAGGTTCCACTATATAAAAGAACACAACGTTAGGTCAAAAACAGCAAAAGGCCGCCGCTATAACGTATAGTTTAACTTAAGAACGATACATGGAACTACAGGGATTTGTACTGCGAACAGATAAAGCGAGAAATTAATCATGTAAGAACACATAATGAAAAGTAAAATGCAAATCAAACCAATTTAAATTATTTAAATGTGAAAATACAAAGCGTATATTAATTATGATTTTATTGAACTGAAACTTAAGTTGTCATAATGGAGTGGTGTAAAATCGTAATCGCCCTAGTGCGATAATCCATAGTTTTTAGTTTGTGGCACTATATTAAGAGTACTATTTGACCTGCTGTCTAATATAATTACTTAGACAACATGTTAGAAAAGTAAAGCTTCAGTAATAAATGTGGTCAATTTAAAACATCGAAGAGAGTGTATTACAGCATAAAATTGCTTAAGATTATTTTTGTAATGTGTGTACGTCAACAATAATTTGCCTTTTAGTTAATTGATGGAAATTAATCATTTCTACATACTAGCCGTATATAGGCTAAGGTTTTTGATAGATAGAGTCAACATGAAAAATTCAATGCCATGGCCAGGATTTGAACCACGGATCTTACGAAAGTAAGTCGCCACAAACGGTGTATCTCGGATCCGAGAGCCCCTTGTGGTCTACCGGGAAAATATACGAGTCAAATGGAGAATTTAATGTCAGGACGGCATGTTGGCCATGGTAACTCAAAGGTTAGGGGCGACTGGACGGAAACCAGGAGATCCATGGTTCAAATCCCGGTCATGGCATTGAATTTTTCATGTTGACTCTATCAAAAACCTTAACCTATATACGGCTAGTGTGGAGAAATGATTAATTTCCATCAATTAACTAAAGTAATAAGAATTAAATGATAAAGCCTGGGACTTCAGTACTTACGAAAGTAAGTCGCCATAAACCGTGTATCTCGGATGCGAGAGCCCCTAGTGGTTTACCGGGAAAATATACGAGTCAACTGGAGAATTTAATGTCAGGGTGGCACGTAGACCATGGTAGCTCAAAGGTTAAGAGCGTCTGGACGGAAACCAGGACATCCGTGGTTAAAATCCCGGCCATGGCATTGAATTTTTCATGTTGACTCTATCAATAATTTGCCTATACTTCACAGAAAAATATAATACTGTCAAATTATGTGCTTGTTGAAGATAAATATTCAGAATTGCAAATCAGTCCAAGTATTAATCAGTTACAGGTGAGCCGGGAACCTGTGACAGCAAATAGTCGTACCTGCATATTGACTCGCTTTCTCTGGTTCAAAGCCCGTTCTCAACATCTCTTGCTTGGATGACTGTTTCAGTATAATCTCGTCTGGCTGTTTCCAGAGGATTACTTACGCTGATTAGGATTTCCTCAGTGGAGCGACAATGATTTATGCTTATGGTCGGTAACAGCAGCAGAGATCTTAGGCCGAGAAAATCGAAATTTGAATTATGCAATAACGACGCACAACCTTGCCAGTATATTTTTGTTGTCTTTCCTTATTTCAGTTCCATTGAGCACACGCCGAAGTTAAACATACTCCCACGAATCAGTATGTTATTCTAACTTATACCTGGATTTAACGTAATAGAAACACAAAGGGTAAATTTTGTTAATTCGGTACTTCAAAGAAATTTAACTTCGCTCAGCACTTTCATTACATTTGCGCTCAGATATATTCCTCACGTGACATTTACTGGCAGTGACTTTGCGCTCAATATGGTACAGTAGAATTATCTTGAGATGGCAGCTGAAAAAAGATGCACACTAAATGAATCAGTCTATTTCCACACATGGAAGAAGAGTGAGAACGGTTTTTACATGTGGAGCCATTGATGGTGCATGTGTTATTTGCTCCATATGTAGAAATCATCCTCACTCTTCTTCCAGGTGTGGTAGTAGACTAATTCATTTAGTGCGCATGTTTACTCAGCTGCCACCTCAAGATAATTATACTATATTTCATGATTACCACGTGCAGAAGTTCAATGCACTTCTTTTTGATTGGTTACTTTCTACCGCTGTTTTAAGTATTTGTTTTCTGTGACATCATTTCAGTATTATCTCATTGGCTTCAGTAATACATCACATTACTTTCCTTACCACGTGACACGGGATTTTCCCCCTAAGTTAGCGAAATTCCGCCTACGCCGTCTATGACTCATGTCTAAAAAACAAGTAACAATGACACAAGGAACTTTTATCCCTCAACGTAATACAAGGAACTTTTTGCAGGGTGCAGCACATATCTTACTCACTAGCCTCAAAAGGACATTTTTAAGTGTGCATAAACTACAGAATCAGAAACATTTTAACGTAGTGAATATTTTCTAAATTTAAATGAACACTTGTCACTCACTGTGTGCCAGTGTGTTTGTGTGTGGTAAGTGTTTGGGTGGGTGGCTGTGTATGTGCCTTGTCACCTTGGAAAAAATCAAGTAATCGCGCACTTTTGCAACAGTGATAGATAAATTAAATTACATTATGTATTATACAGATGTGATTTTCCTGCCATTATCGTTTATTTTGTACACCTTTAAGTACTTTACTACCGAATGCTATCGTTTTTGTCTATTTCAAGTTGATAGATATAAACCTTTGCACATTTACACATTTTGTTGAAAGCAGGTCAGAGAGGAAGTAAAATCGATAGATGTTTAAAAACTAGACTCCAAATTCTCCTTCTACGACATAGCAAGAGAATTAATGGCCACGGCACTTAAAATTAGGGCCGGGAATGAAGGCACTATAGGTGTGATTTTATCCTCCCTCTTGTCTCTAATACTTTCAACAAACAGGTGAACACAGCCAGCTAAACCGGGTGAGTCTGTTTATAGTTGCATGGCAATCTTACCAGTTCAGTGTTGATTACATGTGGTAAAACATAGTTTTGATGCTTATTAACATTGGGTACATTATGAGCTTCACCCTAAGGAGGCCTTTCAATGTGGCTCGTGTTGGAGCCTACAAACCTCAAGCAACATAGCTTTGCGCAGTTCAGTAAAACATGGTTTGGATTTTTACGCACCTTTCCCAAGCTGCATCTTTTTGCAAGCAAATTAATGGCCATGTTTGCTACTTCTTATCAATGCGAACAAGTGTACAACATATTGACACTGAACAAGAGTCTGCTATCCAGCAGGGTCTTCATATTTCATCTAGTTTGCTGCCGGACATTGAAACACTTACCTATACTTAAAAAGAAACCAGCAAGGATACCAATCGTGTAAATTAAGGACGTATCATTACTATTTAGTTCGTTCAGTATTGATTGTCACTCCCAATATAACTTCTGCAAAGTAGAAGTTAAAAATACGTGTCGATGTATGGGTTAAGATGGGCGATAGTACTCTCTATTGCCAACAGATGATGCTACTTCCCATAGATGGCGCACTGGGGCAGCAATTGTACCGCCTTGTGAGTACGCCTGTGGACATCAGTGAAACAACACGGAAGCAGACATGCATGGGCAAAGGTGGACTGCGTGGTTTCTCTAGAGGGAAAGAGTGGCTGTTTCTGTCATCCACAAGAGTTTAATGACCATATGTAGAGACTCTGCACCAAGTCGCAGGTCCATATTTCATTGGGTGTCCGAATTCAAAGACGGTGCTGAAAAACGCAAAAGTACTGGGCGTCCAGCAACAATGACCTGATTTTGGAGAACACCGAATCACATTTGATGAATTAGTGCAGGCAACATATCTATCACGGAGAACCCTCCACACCATAATCCATGAACATTTGATGATGAAAAAGGTGTGTTCACAATGGGTGTCACATGCATCACTAATGCGCAGAATCAGAAGTGTGTAGATGTATGCCAACAGTTGCTGCAACAGTATAGTGCAGATCCAGAGGAATTACTTGCGAAACTGGTCACCGTCGATGAGTCATGTCGATGAGTCATTGTTTTTCCACGAGACTCCGGAAAAGAAATGCTGGTCTATGGAGTGGAAGCGTGCTGCGAGCCCTCGTCCCAAGAAGTCACGGCCAGAACTATTTGTTCGGAAACACATGCCAACTGTGCTCTGGGATCAGGACTCCCAATACGACCATCAGCAGTGAATAGTACTTAAATTCCATGCAACAACTCCGCCGAGGCATTCAACAATGCCGCCATCAAAAATGGGGCCGTGGTGTTCTCCAAAAAGAAAATGCACGGCCACATGCCAGTCGCCAGACAATGGCCACCATTCATACACTAGAGTTTACTGTGCTACCACATTCTCCATATTCACGCGATTTGGTTCCCAGTGACCATGCCCTATTCGACTCGATGAAAGAGGTCATGCGGGTTAAGAAGTTCACCACTAATTACGAATTCAAGCAGTTGTCTATCAGCGGCCTCGGGACACCCCCAAAGAATGGTTTGCTACGCAAATACGGAAGCTGCGAGAACAGTGAAAGAAGTGCACAGACATAGCGGAGAATACCTGTAATGTTACCTGAATGAGTTTGTTCAATAAATGGTTCCTGTAAACAAAAAATGTTGTAGAGCCGATCATTTTTGTACGGCCCTAGTACTATGTCACATTTAACAATATACAATATCGACAATAGCAATGCACTTTGTAGATAGATTGTTACGATTATTTTTAAGAATACAGTTTAGTAAGTATTTAAATATATTTAGTACCTTAAGATAAATATGTATTTATCACTTCATAACAATTATACTATAACAAAATAAATTAATAAAACACGTTAATTCTATAGAGCAGTTTTTGTCAGCTTACGATTTGGCTGCGGTCAGTAATGTGAACCCTTTCTCTCACAATGCCCATATGAGCCGTTTAACATTGTCACTACAGCCATCACACATTCGCTGTGTCATTTATTCTCTTTGTGCTTTCCCAGCCAAAACTTAGGTTCAAAAGTATGCATTTGGTTACGTCCAAAGCCTTTATGACCGCCACTGTGGCACAGGTCACCTGTTTGTTTATGTACCAGATAGCGGAAAAAAGGAGGGGGTTGTTGTTAGTGGTAAAGCATTACACACTTTGCCGGCCATGCATTAAATGAAGACAAAATATATAACTTTTCTCTGAAATGTCATTTGAAACAACGTAATGGGTTAACACTTTAATGATGTAAGGTTTTAACCAATTTATAAGCTTTACTCATTATACAAAATTATACAATATTCCCTCCGAATGAAGAGGACAATGGCTATTCTCAAAATTCAAGTTGTACATCCTTTACCCAGTAAACATATAGTGTTTTAATAAAAACTTTTAATATTTTTCAAAAAATTACAAAGATCAAACATTTTTCCATATAAAGAAAAGATTACGGTGGTCAGATTTTATTTAGAACTTTTGTGCCGTATCTTTGGAAAATAATGAACTTAAACACAAATCTTGGTACTTATACACTATTTTGTTTCGGAGACATACAGATACAGGCACTCAGGCGTTTTGCTAAGAAGCTTTATTTAGATTTGGGAGTTCTCATAACGCATCAGCAAAATCTTTTCACTGGAAAGGAATATTTCCTCTACCTACTAGGTTAAGTACTATAGGAAGTGAAAAGGGTATATTTACTTTCATTTGCCGATTTGCAATCAATTACATATGGATAATTTTCGTTGCAAATTTTATCTTAGCTATAACAACTTGAAATCTTAGCCTCATTTCGGAAATATTTGTATATAAACTCGGTTCTAAACCCCCTTTAACTTTTCACTGATTTTAAGAAAGTTTGAAACTGTGGACAATTTTATTAGAACTTGTATATAAAATTCAGACTTCATGTATTCAGAAATTCATTTAAAAATGGAAAATTATTGGTCACTCTTTAGATAAACTAACCTTAATTATATACCGACTTCAAATATGAAACCACTATGTGTAAAATTTTAATTACATGCGTACTGCGGTTGATGATTGTTTCGGTGGACAGACAAAAGGATGGGTGCAGCTAAAATCGAAATGACCTTTATTAATATTTAACGTTACCAAATAATACACTCCCGGCACTGTGGTCAAAGATCCTTGTTTCAACTCCTATTTTGACCGAAAATGTTAAGATTTTTTCACATTGAACATGTTTACTTAAGGTCTACATGGATAAGCTTTATTAACAAACAGCCAAATCCATATTATTGGGTATATACCTACATCAGTTCTAATCTTCTGCAGATAT
>CM060953.1:117621949-117644449 GCA_030765055.1 Mantis religiosa | reverse complement strand
TATTATTATTATTATTATTATTATTATTATTATTATTATTATTATTATTATTATTATGATTATTATTATGATTATGATTATTATTATGATTATTATTATTATTATTATTATTATTATTATTATTATTATTATTATTATTATTATTATTATTATTATTATTATTATTATTATTATTATTATTATTATTATTATTATTATTATTATTATTATTATTATTATTATTATTATTATTATTATTATTATTATTATTATTATTATTATTATTATTATTATTATTATTATTGTCAACAACTATTTGAACCCCGTTGACAACTTGCATATTAGGGTTATCTATACATACACAAAAAAGTGCCCGCCTCAGTAGCGTAGATGGTAGTGTGTCTGCCTCACGTTCAAAAGGTCCCGAGTTTGACTCTCGGTCAGGGTGAGTAACATTGATAAGGTTTTTCCTTATCCTGATAGACTAATGTCGGCTAACTCTAAGCTCCATGAACCCGGACTTATTTTAGCAGCACTTCACCCATTTCATTCATCGTCCAATATGACTTAACGTTGGAGGATGTAAATTACAAAAAAAAAAACAAAAAAACAATAAAATCCCAAAAATTGCAATTTAATCTATTAGAATAATTGAATAGATGCATAAACACAAGATAAAATTCTATAAAAGGAGAGGCCCAGTGTGACAATTTTCATTAGCGTTTTCCTTTTCCAACGTTGCTTTAAATTCAGATATCTGGCAATTATCTTGAACGTTCTTTGATACCCTGGATTCACGCATCTCAGATGGTTAGCCTTCACATGATTGTTTTCCTTTACCAGATGTAGTAATTGTTCCTTTTCTAGCACTCATTATAATTGATAGAGGGAATACTATACTACATTTCCCAAAGAAATTACTTATCGATATTTCGTTTGAAACACATGTTTTAAATTCCATTATAAAAAATAGAAAGAAATATCTACTCTTTTATGAAGTATATATGTGTCTCTTCGTAGAGAGCATAAAAACAAACACGATAACGAAGTCTGAATTTAGGTTCACCATTATCCAAGAATTACGTGCTGAGATTTTCAAGGAAATGTCTTCGAATTTATTGGAGTTTCTACAAGTAAGCCGCGAAGTTCTCTTCATTTAGAATGAATTTTATATAATTTTCATAACTGGAAAAGTCTGAGAATGGAGTTGGTAAACATGAAAATAGAATATTCTTCACTTCTTAAAACTATAAAGGGACTATATTCGGTTCTGGTCTTTCATATTTTTGGTATTGTGTCATTAGGCAATACATGTTGGAAGATTTGAAAATTATGCAAAATTAAAGGTGATGCCTTTACAGAATCTTCTACCCATTACTGAAAACAAAAGAAAAAAGACACATTCTACGAATTGTTCATTTCGAGGTATTGATGAAACATTTGTAAGGTTTTTAAAAGGGCTTGTATGTTTACAATTTTTCTACAAAAAGTATTGAGCTATAAGTAATTTATATAAGTTGTTTTAAGTACTAGTTCTGTTTTCAGATATTTGTGGATAGTAAAGTTTGCAAGTCGATGCTGTAAGTACGCACTGCTTGTTTCTTTCTTCGTTTTTGCCTGAGCAATTTCGCTTCGTCTTGTCAACGTTCATCTCTCTCTTTCGCTGAGGCAAGCTGAGTGGTGTGGCGGTCCAGCGGGTTGCCATGGCTACCGAAACCATACTGCGTGGCACCCCCACCCACCCCCGCCCTGGTACTGCTGCTGCTGCCGGGTCGAGCGAGCCGCGCCTGAGTGTTGCGTGTTGCCGCCTCCTACACGCGATCAGAGAAAACTTCTTGTCTAAAGGCGAAGAAAAGGAAGGCAGTGATAAAAACTAACAAAAGAAATGAAAGGAAAAATAACTTAAAAAATGAGGGAAGGATGTAAGAGAGAACAGTAGAAACAATACAAAAGTCTCAAATAATTAACAAAATAAGTACGGACAGCCTAATACTAAAAAGAAAGAAAAAAAAAATATATATAGTAAATGACAAATTCTTATATTTACAGTAACAAAAATTTTAGTATACGCAATTCATAAAATGTAAATGGAATTTAACAACAAAAAATTAATGGAATGCCAGTTCTCTTTTATTCTTTATGTATCCAAAAGGATCTCATATTTCAGCACCTATGATATTGTGAATATCACAAAAAGTTTTCGTATATAAAGCCGTCTGATGTCAAACGACATAACTGATATGTAAGTACTACGTTTTACGTCATGTTATTTTGAAACCAGAGATTCTACTTCAAAGGGGAACCAGATAAAGGCATTTCCGACAAAAAGAGTATTAATAGTTTCAGCAATTCGTATAAAAACATGGATGTCTATTAGGGCGTTCACCGATAATATAAAGAATATTTGTATTTATATGTCACTTTGTACATGACACAAACTTTAATGTTATTACACCACGACGTTTCAACCTGGAATGATTTTAGCAGTTTGGTATTTTACCAACAAGAAAGTCTTCGAGTTTGATTGCATTTATAATATGAGGTTCTTGTCCACACTACTGCTATGGGAAATCGCGAATGCTATCGCACTGTTCGCAGCCTGCGGATGATGTTTAATCCTTGCCAAGGTTGAAGGTCAACTTTCCACTCATTGTTTCTTCCCTCCCTTTCCCAGACTGCAATGCAGGAAAAGACGATAATGTTGACCGTCAGTGTATTAGCCCGCCGTTGATTTCATTTTCGTCTTTGAGATAGGAAAAGTTAGTTCAGCTAATTCAGTTTTTGACTATATTCTATGATATTTCTAATATGTTAGGTACTTTCAACAGTATTAGACGGTGTGAAGTGCCTTGTTCAGTACTATGATGGACTCGTGCGTCCCTGTGGTTTAATGCTAAGCTATAACAGATATCCATCTTGTTTTGCATTTAATTTCTTTATAAAAATCTGCAGTTGCACGTGGTAGCGTATATACCCTACATATCACGCCATTTCTATAGGATGCCCTCGATTTCACCCATTAGCTCTCTAGGATGGCATTCCACAGACAAACAAAAGGGTATATCAGTATGTCGTAAGTGTATAAACCGTTTTTAAGTCGTAGAAGTTGACCAATAAAAAGGTACGATATTACATCACAGTTCAGTTTTGCGCGCTAACAACCTGCTGGGCTACCTGGCCAAAAATCAACTTGCCGCTATTCCTCTCCTCAATGTGACGGCTGTTATCAAACTGCGTAAACACGTATTCAAACTGCGCAAATATATTTCGCGATTACGACAACCACCCCCACCGTATTACCCTTCCATACTGCTCGGTGTGACTACTTTCCTTGCGCGCGCACAACACTGATTTTATGACTCTCTCGTTCTTCCGTATCTGGCGCACTGTTCCTTTTGTACCTCGTTTGCAGCAACAAACAACATGATTAAAATTGACAAAGAGGGAAAGCAGTAACCCTCGTTGATGGATGTAAGTCCAGGAAGTATTACAAGAACAATCAAAAACAGAGCCCGAGGAGCATAGTGAAAACGTGTAATGCTAAAGTAGTGACACCTGTTGAAGTTGACATTCTTTTCATTGCAGAAGGAAATCGCATCCATGAAAACTGTGTAACTGCATACAGTCAGATAATTATTACAAATAGCGCAAAACGCAAAGCTGGTGAAATGTGGGTTACCAATTTTTCATAGAAATTATTCATGCACTAAATTGTTTATCCAGAAAAGCACTGCATACTTAAGGAAAAACCACAAACTTCAGTGCCGCTATGATTATTTACGATGTAACCTGTTAGCATAGAAGCCAAATGTACCGGCGCCGTCCTTATTTTATGGTACGGTGTAAAAAAAACACGTGCACGTGTGCGACACCATTGACTTGTTTAGCCTTGTAGCTCTATGTGAATGAAAAATGTAGTTCGCCTATTTTTAAAGAGTCTACATCTAATGCAAAACACATAAACAACTTCACTTTGTTACAAGTTAAACAGTAATTTATTAGTATTTTATTTGTTATATGTAAGCGTAATTTGTGTGTATTAATTAGAGTTCACTCCGAGCTTGAGCAGTTTAAAAATAGAAGGAAGTTGTACAACATGGCTGCTTCCATTCAACATGTAAACATTACAGAGAGAAACTATCAAAAGGTGGTGAAAAACAAATTATACTGAACGTGTTTTGGAGGTTGTGTGAAAACTGCCTGACTTTAGCCATGGAGGACATTAATTTGTCAGGAAAATATACCGGTGTTTCAGGGCCAATTATTAATGCTTCTCAAAGTGAAGGAAAACAGGAAAACATAGAAAAAGAAATAAGTCAGTTATGGAAGGTGAATATGATGAATTTGTTAAAAGTGCATTCGTCTCAAGGTTCATAGCTTTGTAAAAACGAGCCACCACAATTACAAAAGTGTGTCAAGCAATAAATAATGATACTGATTAGTCTAGCTTTAGAAAAAGGAGCTTGTATACGGTTCTTCGCGGCGTAGGTTTTAAATTTGTGAACAAAAACAGAAAAAATTATAATTTTGGAGCGTGAATATATATTGCGGCGAAGAAATTATCAAATTATCAAAGGAAAATTCGGAATTTTAAGTCGTTTAAGGTATTCGTCCGTTTTCAGATTCCAATTAGGTACCTAATAAATTAAGTTACATAAATAAATAAATTAAATAATAAACAAATAAATTTAGTTGCATGCCAGTATAACCTTCAAGTCATTGCCAAAGTGGCTACACCCAGTTATTTAGCACTGTGATTCCGCAGAAAGACCTAGCCTTAATTTTTAATTTATAAATGAGGTGAGGGTATGTGAAGGAATCAAATATTTGAGAATTGTTGTAAACATTCCGTCATCTCTTAGCAGCCAAAAGGAAAAATATATTACATTATAGAAACATATTTTCATTTATTCTTAACGTAGAAGTGCTACCACATAAGCTACTCAAAACATCGAAAACG
This sequence comes from Mantis religiosa, assembly GCA_030765055.1. NCBI lineage: Eukaryota > Metazoa > Arthropoda > Insecta > Mantodea > Mantidae > Mantis > Mantis religiosa. The sequence goes on along the minus strand of CM060953.1, from coordinate 117,639,510 downwards.
GCAAAGCAAAGCTTTTCATAGAAGTTCGTTGACGCAAACATATTTGTCTCATGAGAATAAAATAGGTCGACTATTCCCTCCAATTACAGCCGCCGGCGGAGTAATAATACATTTTCCATCTTTACATCTCCCGTAAACTAAGAATGGCGCCGGCATATTGAGCACTAGCGTACATAGATATATCTGAATATCCATTTTTTATAACAGACAAACTTTGAACTTTTATTTATATTTATTAAGAAAACAAGTTCACTTTCCTTGTCCTTAGAATAAGAATTTGGTTTATTTGCTACTACAGTGCAGTGTGACAAGATTCAGGCACTTTTGTTGGCAAGATTTGATGAAAACAGAACTATAAGAGTTTAAAATACCAGAAAATATTTGAGGAAAGCGGAATTATTTATTATGAATTTTAATATAGTTTTATCAATACCCTCTTTTTTAAATAAATTGTATGATTTTATCATCTCTGTTGAAGTTTTACAAGGAACTGGTCAGGAAGCAGTAATTTGACATATGGCAAATCATGTGTTAAATAAAGAAAGGAGCCATTTGCTTTCAACGTCTTCCAAAGAGGCGATCCAAAGATTTAAAAAATATATCCCTCCAAAAATATTGTTTACATGGGAAAAATGTCAAAAATGGCTCGCATTCCTAAAATGACCAAAATTAGTATATTATTACGATAAATGAAGTACATTTTTTGAAATTTCTGGGAATAGCTTGTGAAGCCCTCTCCATTATGGATGAATTATGCATACCTGGTAAACCATAATAGATAGAAGAAACAACAATTCAATACATTTTTATGACAAATGAAATTATTATCTTGAATTTTCTGGTAACAGACTCTGAAGCCCTCTTCATTCTAGTTGACTTATGACGTAATAAGTACAAAAAGTCTTACTTCATAAAACAAGTCGACCTAGTTAAAGAGTACACTTTATGTCAAATGCTTTTTGGTGAATTTAGCCATTTCCAAGATATCGCTGTTTATTGTTTTGAATTGTTTAATACTTATACTTTCTCCGTGCTAACCTTTGTATGCTCCCCCATTCTACAAAAAGTATGAGATAGTAGGTAGAGTTATCATGCAGCTACCCGCAACATTCAACCGTTTAATGCATGGTGTCGCAGTGTAGCAATATTATGCTGTAATCAGCTTGAGGAAATGTTTTAGTGCTATTTTTTGTTATAATATTGTACTGGCCTTTATCCTGGTCACGAAACCTAATTCCGGCTGGAGGATGCCGAGATGCTGACCACATCTCCTCCCCGTATCGCCCACATTTACCTTGCGTATGTAGCCTTGAGGCCGGAAGTCGGGTTAGCAGGTCCTGGCCCAATATGGGCTGTCGCATCCTGGATTACTTCTATTACTGGCCTTTATCAGTACATAATTTTGAGCTTTTTTAGTATAAAACGGCAAAATCCGAGTAACTGCAGTCAAATGATACCCCGTTAACATCCACGCATGCCACCACATCGATTAATTTACGTGGGCCCTCCCCGTCCTTTGCCACTTGCATATATGACTGCAGTTGTTGAGATTCGAACTCAAGACCTAGGGCTTTGAATGGATGGTCAATCCATTACGTATCGCTTTAACGACCGTGGCTATTTGAATAGATGGAGTCACACCTCAGAAAGTGATATGAAAACCAGTTTATGAATTACAGCAAGAGTAGCATAAGTAGAAATAATTGATGTAATAAAGGGTTAACTCGCACAAGCATTCCTCTGATTACGACTCAAAATGCCACAAAATCATTTACTTGTGCTCTAATTTGTTCTAATTAACATTCCAGAAAGCCGTATTGCCGCCATTTTCTAAACATCATATGATACCTTAGAACAGAGAAAAGGAAAGAGAAGGGGGTGGAGCGAGAGTGGGTGAAACACTAGTATTACAGAAAGAACGGGATAAATTGGTGAAGAAGACAACTGGAACTACACAACATAGAGACGGTGTGAAAGATGGGTCAAGAAGGACGGGGGAGGCGGGTGAGACTGCGAGAAAGTATTGGACGGAGAGAGAGATAGCTGGACAGACAGGGACAGCAGAATATCCATATTTAACGCAATATTGGAAGTAAAATCGTGCTTTCTAGTGTGAAATAAGTGTAGAATCAAAATCATCACCCCAAGACACTGATTTAAAGGTTTGTTTGCATTATTTTCGGAATACTTGGTACATCTATGTATGTACCTGTACAACTGTTCGATATGGATTTGTTTATGCAGATTTTACTTCTCATTCATATTATTGATGAATAGTTTGATGAATGTAACAAAATGCAAAACTATATTCAGATATATGACATCTATAATTTAGCTACTTTCCAGATTTCTAGGTTTCTGGGCGAAAAGTTACAACACCTAGGTTTTCATTTAAACTTAACAACTGGTTGAAAAAAAATCTGAGATGAACTTCATACTGCTGCAACGAATCGATGTTTGAACCATTCCGTGCCACACGCTCATGCAATCCAAATCTACACGCTTTTTTCTAAGCAAAGGATATTTCCGTGTTTTACAGATCATTTAGTCAGGCTTCTACCAGACAACTTTTTGTAGCCATCTCTTGTCCTGAAGCTATAATATTTACATACCTTAAACGTTATTTAGAAGAAAGATTAAGTTTCTGATAAAACAGGTTTATTAAAGATTGTTATCCTTGGATGCTCTCCGCTCTAATATTACGCACCTCACGGCACTGTGTTACAGATGAGCTATAAATTATTATAGCCGTTTCTGATAAAGACGTGACTTTATATAAAAAGTTCATTTACTGGAAACGTTGATCATTTAAAGGGTTTTAAATTTAAGTCAAAAGAATGCTAAATTTTGTCATATTTAATTATTTTTGCGCCTAAATGCTAATCCGTTCATGTCGAAACATAATAGGAAAACTGATATGCCATTCAAATTTACAGCCAACTGTAATCCTCGAACTTAAGTAAGATATTAGAAAACCTGGCTAAATAATGAAAATATATTATTTCCTGCACTATTTAACCGTCATGATAGGATTTCAACAAATACTATAAGTTATTTCAGTACTAATGACTTGAGGCGTAAGCATAATTTTCTTGTAACAAGTCCGTGTTTTGAAAAGTAAATATGTTTTTTTTTCGTTTTATCTTGTGACAGTTGATTGTTACTGGTTTGAAGTTATAGCTTCATTTATTACGAATTATTTGACATCATCTGAAGCATTCTATTACTTTATTTGAGCTATACGCTGACGCATCAATACATGCCCAACTTGTTTTATTTTGAACTGTCAGCCAAGTGTACAGAAATGTCAGCCTTATTGTGAAACAAACCTATAAAACGGGAGGAAGAAAGACAAAAACAACATCAGCAATAACGCACATTCCATTAAAACCTACATATTACATTTTTCATTCAACTCAACATTCCTTAGATATTAAGAATTTTCTGAGATACCGAACGGGGCAATAAACACAATATTTCAGCTTTTATGTTGTGTTTAAAGAATTACCTCTCCTTTCCCTCTCATTTAGTGAGAAACGTTTTGAACCCTGGTCATTTGTATACTTATATTCATGCATTCAAGAGAAAGAAATACAAATGTGGTTAACCTGACTTTCATAGATTAAAAGTGAAGCTTATTTCTCAAGAAACAATGGAACTATAGAATACGTATCAAAATTTAGAGCCTTACAAAATACCTTTCCCTTAATAAATGATTTGATTACTTCATTGAAACATATTTCAGCTTTCAGTTTTCTGTGTATTTAACCAATATTTGTATTTGGAAGATAAAATACTCCTGTGGCGATATGATATAAACCAGTAATTTAAGACCACAAGGTCAAACAATTTATGGATGTGATTAATAATGGCGGTTTCTTATGACTTCACATTTTAATGAAGCCTATATCCCGAGTTTCAAGTAAGTAAAACAATATAAATGTCTTGTGATGAAAATTATGCAATTTTTATTGCGTCTCAGAAGTCATATTTCTCACTTTTTCAGATATTTGGTCATGTTTGTGTTTATTTCTATGATAAAGTCATATATTGGTTATATTTTGAGGATTTTTATAATATAGTCAGAAGGCATTAGAAATAAAATAAACCATACTATGTCTGTATAAAAGTAACCAACAGCACTGTCTACTTGTCCTTTGAAGGTTCCTTAGCAGTAGACGTTCGTGCAAGCTGCCTTGAAGCAAAGTTTGAAGATTACGAGCCGGAATTTTTCCCAAATGAATTAACTTACTTCAAGTATGTTCCTATAACCTTATGTGGTGTGAGACGTAGTTTCTGCAGATATAAGAACATTCTGTCTGTTTGACAACCTAAAATTGCACATTGTCATTTAATGTAATTTTCTTGCTGGTGAAAACTAACCTCCAGGTTTGAATATTTTATTTCTCTTAATTATTCTTTTCTTAAGTTACAAAAATTATTGCTCTCTAATTTAAGAACTTCTAAACTTACAGATTCCATAAAGCGCTGAATTAAGTAGTAGAGATTTTTTTCTGCAGAAACGATTAAAATTTTTATGCATGAGCAATTATTAATTGTCAATTAATATAACATGATTAATAAATTTATTAAATTATAAAGGTAATGTTTTTTATTATTAGGTCATAGAAATCCGCCCCTTAGTAATTAATGTGCGGTATTTTCATTCATTCTAGTTCAAGTTCTTTGGTTGCAATGTCAGACTGTTATTAATGACATACAAGGAATGCCAGTCTATAACTAGTTGGCTTATCTGATGTTGCACGGTTAACTAAACTCCAGTAAAGAGTTAATTAATTTATCTCCCCTTTCTTTATGTAATTATTGTACAACATAGATAGTTTATATATTGAATTCTCTCATTTACCTCTTTTACTTTTAATTTCGTACAGTCCCAGCTATTCCAAATAACGGAAGAGGAATCTCTGTATTCACTTACCTTCTTTTTGTTTCATATCGTTTAGTAGCATAAAGGTTACACAGTTTTATACCATGCAGAAACCCCTAAAATGTACAATAAAATAAGATTTACACTCCTAAGGCAACAAGTTAATATAAAGTGCGGGTTCAGTGATCTCTAACTTTAACAGTTTTCACTATTTATGCAGTCATTATGGCGTCTTACTAAAGAATTTAATTCTAGCCTAAACATAGAATAACAAAGCAAAACCTTCTTAATGTGGGTTATTAGGAGTGTATAATGTGATCAATATAATTGCAAACATCTATAGAATTTTAATAAAATTATTTGTAGGTTTGAATGTTGTTTCACTATACACACATGTGCAATGAAAGCAATTATAGGAGCAAATATAACACAAAATAGATTTATCTTTTTAGAATATTTACCACATATTTTGTAGCAAGCAAAACTTGCCGCGATTTCAGTGGAAATACAACTTTTGGGTTCCCTGAAAGAAACATTACAAGAAAAAGGTCCATGTGTGAACAGCATAACTTAAAAGTGAAAATTCTGTTATACACCAATCTTGGTATTTATTTTCAGCATAAATGTTTCAAAAATGAGTTTAATGACTTTTATTAATAACCATGTATTTAATATATTTTCATAAGAAATGAAATGTGTGTTTTGAATTTTCTGGGAGTCCTCTGAAATCATCTTTATTCTGTAAGTTTCAAAGAATAGGCAGATATATTCCTTGTAATTTGTTTGAATTTTGCGATGCTATACTGCTCTGAACTTCCTTTTTTACTCTTTTATGTCTTCACGCTATGCAAAAAGAAGGAATTTCAAAGACTTCAATAAGAGAACTAGCTTTAAAAGATTTAAAAATATGACTATCGCTTAAATCTTACTGGGGAGATATTCCCTTGTGCCTACCAGAATATTAGCAATGTGATAATTTCTGCAAATGTTACCTGGATTAACTGAACTAGATAGAATAATAAGTGCTTAAAAGACTAGTTTGTAAAAGAGCAGAAAAGTTATATTAGGTAGTACAACACATAAGATTTTTAAAAGTTTTCATTTGTTTGTTGAAATATCGCACCATTATAATTTATGTACACTCCGCACAATAAAGTACAACTATTATTTTCATACCATTGGAAAATTTAGCGACTGTGAAGTAACAACTATTTCTCTACTTCATGGCATTCTCAACTTAAAAACGTCTACTTCATAAAATAATCCTTTATAACTCCAGTATGTTTGGATTCAAGTACAAATTATTCTAATTTTTAAACTTTTACTAATTTATGCAATGAAATTATATTGTTCCTTATATCTCCGTATCAGTCAGAATGAATTTGTGAAATAATTATAAAAGAAATTCAGTAATTTTACAGATTATCTTATATATATACAAAGAAGTGTTCTCTTTTTATAAGAGAGAAAGAAGTTCAGATAATTAAACAATTTCAAAAAAGCTATTTTTCATTCGGTTGACCTAGTAAACTGTTGAAGAGAAAGTTTCCTTATGCTTGTTATCGCAAATGCCAGAGTGAATTGGATCGAGAGAAGTTCGATATGCATATGCTATAGTTTACACGTTAACCATTAAAATTAAACCTTTATGGGTGGATTGAGGAGCTTTTTGTTAGATCATGCAGTTATCATGGCAGTGCCTAACACGAACACTGACGCACTAACCAAGATCGTCACGCATTCTACTGCTAATCCACAAAACGCTAAGGAACCTGAACTCCTTATCTGCTCTGGTAATGGATCTGTTTACTGTGAAATAAGGTATGGGAGTGCATGAGTCACCCATGCTGCCAGACCTAATGCCGTTTCCGTAACTGCAGTGATAGGTAATATGTGACAACACTGTGTATTTAGACGAATCTAGCATCCTATTCATATACCGACAGTGAACATAAACATCATACGGACAGCAAAAATGATTACGTTACACATTACTCTGCCTTACCTTCTTGTGTTGGGAGGACAGTATATTATTTTGATTTTTAGTAGTCTACTCAAAGTCACATTTTTCCACTTTGCAACTGTTCCAGTGTGTTCTCAGTAGTGTGACGTGGGAGGGACAGTGTAGCGTGAGGCAGGGAAACAGTACAAAGAGGCACACAGAGCGAAAGGGCGATAAAAATGCGTGACCTTGATTGGACTGGCCAAAGAGAAATCATTATAACAATAAAGAAGAAAATATATTTTGATTGTTAATGCCACTGTCAATATTGCCAGGATATTGCTGAAAATTGTGAAATATTTATAAATCAATTGCTTTAATATATAATTTATTATTATTATTATTATTATTATTATTATTATTATTATTATTATTATTATTATTATTATTATTATTATTATTATTATTATTATTATTATTATTATTATTATTATTATTATTATTATTATTATTATTATTATTATTATTATTATTATTATTATTATTATTATTATTATTATTATTATTATTATTATTATTATTATTATTATTATTATTATTATTATTATTATTATTATTATTATTATTATTATTATTATTATTATTATTATTATTATTATTATTATTATTATTATTATTATTATTATTATTATTATTATTATTATTATTATTATTATTATTATTATTATTATTATTATTATTATTATTATTATTATTATTATTATTATTATTATTATTATTATTATTATTATTATTATTATTATTATTATTATTATTATTATTATTATTATTATTATTGTTGTTGTTGTTGTTGTTGTTGTTGTTGTTGTTGTTGTTGTTGTTATTATTATTGTTATTATTATTGTTATTATTATTATTGTTATTATTATTATTATTATTATTATTATTATTATTATTATTATTATTATTATTATTATTATTATTATTATTATTATTATTATTATTATTATTATTATTATTATTATTATTATTATTATTATTATTATTATTATTATTATTATTATTATTATTATTATTATTATTATTATTATTATTATTATTATTATTATTATTATTATTATTATTATTATTATTATTATTATTATTATTATTATTATTATTATTATTATTATTATTATTATTATTATTATTATTATTATTATTATTATTATTATTATTATTATTATTATTATTATTATTATTATTATTATTATTATTATTATTATTATTATTATTATTATTATTATTATTATTATTATTATTATTATTATTATTATTATTATTATTATTATTATTATTATTATTATTATTATTATTATTATTATTATTATTATTATTATTATTATTATTATTATTATTATTATTATTATTAAGTATATTGAATCACCTGCAGTGCTTGAGAATAACGAGCACTACCAAGCGTACTAGAAAGCAAAATTATAGTTATGAAGGTTATTTTGAAATAAAATAAATATATTTATCGCTGTGGATAGCACAGTGAACCATGCTCTGGTCTACTGACCCAAAATCACGAGTTCAAACCCGGCACAGACCATAGTTTTTAAGTGTGCTTAAATGCGACAGTCCCATTTCAGATTTACTGGCAGTAAAAGAAGTCCTACTGGACGAAATGCCGGCACACCGGTGCCAATGGACATCTCGTTAACAAAGACTATATATTTTATGTAGTGTGTTTGCCTGTGTGTATATTTGTGTTCAAAAGAACGGAGCTGTGAACTTATTATGACAAGTTAACAGCATGAGAAAAATGTAGTACAATACTTAACAGGCAAATGCCAACATAATCACTTCAGTAGAAGTGTGATTCTATTAAGAAGCAGATGATTGAAAAGGATAGCAAAGAAATAGTTTTACAGAAGATACAAGATACAAGCATATCTCTGTAGTCAATTGATCAATAAATATTCTGGCCTCTTAACCCAGATGCCCTGGTTTAATTTCCGGCTAGGGTGGATCATTTCTTACACTTCAGCCAATACGCATGTGATAGTGAGGAGAGTGTGCTTGGACAGAAATGAATAAATAAGACAATTCAGTTCAACGAGCACTTAGTTAAGCAAAATTATCTTTTGTTATTTATTCTTTTATACATTTCGTGTTAATCGAGGTAAACATCTGCAGACACTCTGTTAATGTATATATTCTTATGGATACGTGGTGAATAAGGACCACAGTGGGGCTTAAGCAACAGTCAAATCTTTTAAGAAGATGCCCCTATATGAACGGTTTAAATTTTGTTCTCGGTACAATCAGTCATAAAGAAGAGGACTTCAGACACTGTTTCCAAACATTCAAAGTACACATTTCATTTATCAAGGTACTATGGCATTTTAATTTAAAAAACGGGTTTCAGCCGTTTTTGAGAAAATAAATTTTTTTCGAAAAATGTTGTTTTTGAAAATCTTCAAGTTGTTCTTTAAAAACTTCATAGAATAGGACATATTCTTAAGGGGAGAATCGGCACTGCAAAAGGGTAAAGTCAGAGAAGACGAGGGCGGCCGACCAAAGGAATCACGACACTGCAGAGGGCAGAGTCCCTACTATTGACCACTTGGAAACTCCCTTGCAGGCCAGTACAAGTGTGATCCCACCCACCGTGGTCCGGAATCGGCCCATTATGCTGGCCCGAGGACCGTCCTACCGAGGAGAATGTGTCTTCCAGAAGCATATCATCCTGCCATGCACCGCCGATACCCCCGCCGACACTTTCTACCCTGAAAGAGACCACCAGATGAGAGATGATGTGGAATGGTAATAGAGATGAAATGGAGGGACAGGAAGTTCGGGAGATGTATTATTAACCTATCCAACATTCAGCTGGCGACCTGAGGAAACCCTGAAAAAGCGCATGGGCCAGATAGTGGAACCGCCACTGAACTTAACTAACAAGTTCGAATTTTAATCGACTTTTCAATTGGAGTTATTTGTTGAGACAGCATACACACACACACACACACACACACACACACACACACACACACACACACACACACACACACACACACACACACACACACACAAACACACTTATCAAAAAATGCTTTTTCTTTTTCCTATTTCTTAGCCTCCATAAAACGCTATACGTAACGCTGCATGTAAACTGTATAATTTAATATGAATTATATACTTTTAGAAATATATATTACACAAAAAGTAATTTTTCAGGGTAATTATGTAACTTTAGCTATTTCAGTAGGCATTAAGTCATAATTCTATACGCCGCTTAATCCAATCATTTAAGTAGGGGATAGACACAGAACATGGATGGAGAATTTCAAAACTGCCTTCAAGGCTAGCTCCGGAAGGGAAAGATAATTTGAAAGAATATTACAAGGAGGCTAGCTCTGCGACAGCAGGAGCAGCACAGTGGGTGCCTAACCTTTTTAGATTGAACACTCCTCTTCAGGTTTGGGGAATACGTATACATACCAGGGGGAAAACAGTTCTTTTCTCAAAGCACATTGACACAAATGACTTATGACGCAAATCCTTGCGCGCCTCTGTAGCTTAGGAAGTAGCGTGTCTGTTCAACGTTCAAGAGGTCTCGAGTTGAATGTCGGTCAAGGTTACTTATCTGGATAAACTTTTCCCCGGGGTTTTCCCTTATCCTGAAAGATGAATATCGGGTAGCTCTAATGACCCTGGCCTCTATTTGAACATTATTGCACCAATTTCATTCATCGTGCGGTGACTCTCTCTCTCTCTCTCTCTCTCTCTCTCTCTCTCTCTCTCTCTCTCTCTCTCTCTCACACACACACACATACATACATACATACAAAAAAAAAAAAAAAAAAAGCGGTTGCAGCCCGTTCCATAGAAAGGAAAAGTTTTGTCGTGCTACGTTTATATAGCCACCCTCAACAATGTAAACCAGAGACTAAACCAAGATGAGGGCTTGGGGCTGAATCGAACATGGGACTTTCGGAATTTGAGTCAACCCTCGTTCTGTCATTTAGATATTAACTCCAAATTCTCTATCGCTGTAGGGGGAAGTAAACCACTATTCAAAGCAATCCCTGCAGAAGTCGAAGATCTTACGTTTGTTTATGCAAGCCTTTATTAATGACAGTAATAACATAGTACAGTAGAAGCCCGAAATAACGCGTTTGTTGGGGACATCCTTTACCACCGCGTTATAAGTTTACCGCAGTATATAGAGCTGTAACACTATACCTTGTTTCACGTAAGCTTGCCCAGTATCTCTTAACGGTCACGTGACCTAATCACCTCTCATTGGTTGCTGTTGTGGTAATGACTGTCGTGCGGTAAAAATTAGTTCGTTATTTAACATGGTGATATATCATTATATGTTGGAAGAGAATTGTCAAATTTATATTTTCGTAACTATTTTAATTAAATATATTACGCAACAGAGTTGATTTATCTGAAATGCATGTTAATTCTTAAACGAAGTAAAGAGGAGGTTCCTTTGCTCTCAAGCACATGGCACGATAGCACGTGATTTAGCGGTAGTGATGACATTTGTTTATATGACTTTTATCACTGACCTTGTTTTGAACTGGATTAGTCATGCATCGCCATTCGAGAGTGCGGGAGCTAAATTATTTTATTGATCGTTTATTGCGCATGTACTTATTATATGTATAATGGCAGAGTCTACCGCCAGTTTTTCGCTGAAGTATCGCAAGGATAATTATTTACAAAGAGGCGAAAAAAGAATTGTGTTGCATGTGTTTAATGCACTCACAGAGAAGAATCCGTCTTTGTCAGTGAGAGAAGTCGAACAGCTGTGCTCTGAAGTTACAGGTGTGAGTGTTAGATCCGCAGGAACATCGTGATGTGAAATTGAGAAAACAGGAAAACTTACCACACCAGGCAAAAGCAGCAATAAACAAAAGTGCGTGTTCGGAGAAAATACGTGAAAAGTGTTGTACGTCGTCATGTGTGTAGTTTTTCTTTAGAAACGAACTCCCTAACATAAGTAACATTTCGTCTGCTGTAAATGAGGATGCAGATTTACCAAATTTCAGCAGATTGCTTATACAGCTGGGATTTGTGAATGAAAAAAGAGGCAAGAAAAATGTGCTAAAAGACAGAGGCGATATTTCTGTGTGGCGAAGACGCTATTTAACGACAATCACACTGCACCGAGATACAAATCGCTAAATATACACGAAGAACACACGAAAAGTAAAGTATGGTGTGACACGACTTTTAAGACTGAAAGACAAGCATTTTTGAAAGGTATGTGTGCTGGTTTAAAAAATCCCAGTGGAAAAGGCCAAAGGCCTTTCATTATAAACTCTTTCAGTTTCATTGCTCAGTCATTCTGTTTCAATTTGCTCAGTTCATTATAAACTTGTATTTTTGCATGCCTTCATATCCTTATTTGTATGATTTTTGTATGATTTTATTTATCTTCCCGGCAATTATTACGACATTTACTGTAGGTTTGAATGTGACGGGAAGGCACCACCTATGGCCTATGACGCGAAAGCATTAGCCAATTAGGGCGAGGGGAAGGGTTGTTGAACGCGGAGTGATACATTTCAGCGGGGCAAGGTTATATGAAACAGAGAATAGAAGGGACAAAAATGAATGCCACGCATTTGGAGGAGAGAAATATACATGTAATAGTAAATTACATCGTATATGATGTAAATATATTACAATATGTGCATAATTTTAAAATCACTCACCAGTTATGCTGCGAGATGTATTCCAACCCGTAACCGACCTTGATTTATATTCCACTGTACATATTTTACACCAACCTAATTTTTCATTGTCTTAAAAGAATCAGTAAGTTTTGTTTGACACTGTGATGTACTGCATTTTCTCTCCGCGTAATGTGGCAAGATGGAGGAGATGAATGCTCTTTGATTCACTTTGCCTGTCCATCCTCAGAATCACATTGATTAAATGGCTTATCATTTCAGTAAAATTCAGAATGTTTCCTTCCGCCTCCATGTCATTTTCACCATTATAATCTTCATCATCAACTTGTTCTCCATTGTCATTATTGTTATGGACAGCATTAAGCGAATTGTTGCGTCAGCCACATATGGTGGATGACGCACTTATTAGACAATCAGTACAGTCCTTGCAGAATTATATCTACACAGTTTACCTGGCTGAATTAGTTGTGCAAATCTATTCGTATTAATGCAATCACATTTGCAGATGTTGTAGGTGAAATTATTTAAATTGTACATCACATAGAGTGTCTTCATCATCGGGGACGTTTGGAACTAATGTCATGCTTTTCAAATAGGCATTTTCTGTTTGTTTTATTTTTCTTTTCGTTTAAAAACTACTTTCCTCGCTATTCTGTTTAAGGACGACTTACTGTCCTGAATGTTAATGGTTTCTCTTAAAATAATAAGTAATTTAGATATTATTTCTGAACAAAAAAATTTTGAATACTTCTAACGACAAATTTGTCGAAGTTATCTAGATATTTTACTCGTTTTGAAACGCTATACCTTTTACCTGGAGTAAAAGGTTCTTTGGGGTTCCAAAGCTGTGATCTGATTTTTATTTTGTTTGCTTTCTTTAACAATTGTTTTACTGTACTTTCTGAAATTCATGTGTCATATAATGTGTACTTTAGCTTTTAGAATCTTTTTGAAAAATCTTCTTATGTAACCAGCTCTTTGTCTTTAGGTTCTTTCTTCAGGTATGCTTATACATTTGAAACATCTTCTCGATTCTGACTGTGTAATGTTTTGGATCGTAATTTACAAAATACACCGATGGTATACTTAAATTATGCAGTTGTAATTGACTATACTCACTCTTAATCGCAAAACTCTAATTATTATATCCAATAGCACGCTGCACAAAAAAAAGAAGAAAAAAATAGGAAAAAAACTGAATTAACAAGGATTGTGCCTAAGATGCAGACGACATCACTACATTCCTCCTTCCCTCTTCACGTGCAGCGCGTGATTTCATTCAGCAGAGTTATATGAGTGATGAAAAAGACAGGGCCAGAAACGGCGATATCATTCATTACTTTCCTGGAATGCAGTGGCCAGTGTCAACGAAGAGGGGTGGTGGTGAAAATTATACTGCAAAATCTGTTTGCGGAATACTTTTATCTCAACTTTCTGAATAAAAAGTAAATAAATAAAATAATTAAATAAAATATTTTAAGTGGGACGTACTTCAACCCGCGTAAAATCCGAATATGCGGTATTTCGGACCGCGCTGTTTCGGGTTTCTACTGTATTTTCAGAGTGACAGGGCTAACTTTGAAAGTCAGTGCCTTAAATTTTGCTTACTAAACCAAAGAAGTAGAAATTTCGGAGTAATTTCCGAGTAACAGAAACTGGTGTGTTGACGCGACGCTTTGCTGACCGTGTTCAGGGGGCGTCTGGAGACGAGCGCCGCGCGCGTGGCTGAGGCCATGACGTGGGAAAAACAGGCGCACGGCAGACGGACGGACGTGAGGTCGGTGAGGAGAGGAGAGGGAAGTGCGATCGGCGGAAACAAGGCCTAATTAAAACTTAGAGGCTACGGCGTGATGGTCCTCAACTCCAGGACGCCGCCCGTCTTCACACGTCCTACTTTCTACGACCTACTTTTATATTTCACCCTTGATGACACCGCATCAACATGTCCCGAGTTGGACACTCGAGAATCTGTGAACTAGATACCAACCCAACCGCGAAATTTCTATTCAGCGATTCATAATTTATAAAGTTTGGTCTATAACATTACTTACACTCTCATAATTTATTTCATTGTTACATTACAGATTAGAGTACTCCGAGTGAGTAAAAGGATGGAACAATGCCTGTACCCCACTGTTACAGCTCTCTGAAGTGATATTTAGCTGTAAGATATCAACATGCCCTCTCATTAATATGATTACAAATAAAGTGTATGAGCTTTTTGTGTTAAATGGCACCATTTTCTTTTTTATGCACTTCTCCAGTCCTCAAGTCTCAGAACGCTCAAATATCCTTTCATATCGCAATTTAAATTTATTAGGATCTTACTGCATGTGTACTGAACAAAGGAAAACGCATCATTACTTCAAATTGGGTAGGTTTTGAATTAAACAATGCAGTAGGCTACTTCAATGTGTGGCTTTGGATTGAAGAAATACACACAAAAGCTAAACTAATACAGACAACAATGGTTACTTCATTGCAAAATATTTCTGAAAGTAGAATTGGCACAAGTTATAGAAAGACAACGAATTGAAATACTAATAATGAACGGATATGTTAATATGAGGAGGACCCAAGAAGAGGTCTGTGTCTTATTTAATGAAATGTATCCAGAACGAATGATTACTCATTTTACGGTATGCAAAATTTTGAAAAAGTTCAATGAAAGAGGAAGTGTTAAAAATAAGGCAAAGTCTGGAAGGCCAAAAGAATCACAGATGGTAATCATGCTCTTAAGGTTTTATTATCAGTGGAAGAAAATCCATAGTTATCTACGCGGCTGCACATTATGCAAGGCAGGTGGTGAATTACGTAAATCATGAATTTTGAGGAAGATGGATTGGCAGAAGCGGAAGTATTGAATGACCGCCAAGATTTCCTTAGCTGAAACTCTTAGACCTTTTCTTGTGGGGATATTTGAAATGGGGATCTTAAAGGGTTAAAGCGAAGAATTGCGCAATAAATGCAGGTAATAAGGCAAACAGTGTTTTGGGAAACATTAACTAACTTCAAATACAGATTTTGATATTCTTTGGCAGGTTTTTTCTTTCTTTCTTTTCTTTTTTTGTTGTTTTTTGTCATTTACGTCCTCCAGTTAAGTCATATCGGACGATGTATGAAATGGGTAAAATGATGCTCAAATGAGTCCGGGGTTCATGGAGCTTAGAGTTACGTGACATACTTCTATTAGGATAAGGGAAAACCCCGGAAAAGCCTTATCCAGGTAACTCGCCCTGATCTAGATTCGAACTTGGGACCTCTTGAACGTGAGGCAGACGTGCTACCATCTACGCTACCGAGGCGGGCTATTGTTTGGCAGTAAATGTCAGTCATTTTGAGCAACTTTGAAGTGAATTCATCATGTGTTAGAATACAGCACCACTAATTATGTTATGAATGTATTTTGTTGGTTCAAATTTCATGTGCTGTAATACGTCCTAACAAATTTAAATTACAGTTCAAAAAAACATCTACCTGTACGTTCCGAGACCTGATGACAGTGAAAAGAAGTTGTTGACATTAAAAAAAGGTCACAATAACTAACATAATTTGTTTAATTTAAATCCCTTATATTAAAATACATAAATCAACTTTATCAATTTCAGATTAAATCGAATCGCACGATAATTAATTTCAGTGCAAATGTAAACCTTAACGTTAACTTAATACCGATTACTTCCCCTATTCATAATAATATTGTTATGAAAACGTATTGATATCTTATAGATATTCTAAAAATATATCACTTCACGAAACTATAACAAACTTAGAAGCATTGCTCCATACTCTTTACTCACTCCGTATAGTTATAAATAGTGCATAAGTATGGTATTACGTCACGAGTGCTTACAATGAAGGCATTCTCCAGGTATATAGTTGTTCGTAGTTGTACGAGTAAGAACTACCATAAATTTGCTAAATTATTATTATGATTTAATACCGATATAGTACAGATGAACATTGGGTACTATGTAATAAACTACATGGTCGCTTAGTAGCGGAATTGTGAAACTTGTTTTACTGTGATTCAAAGAATTAAAAGAGAAATATGTGAAAATGCACAACCTTATATCTAAAGCGTCCTGTATATGTAGAAAACAAAAGTATTACATTCCTACTATTTTCTCTACACGCTCTTCTACAATATTTCTTGCAGTGGCTTATTACTATAGTTATGTTTTATTAATTTAGACACATTTACACATTTCACTGTATGACACTGCATGTGAAGCGAAATCCCGGTACTTAAAGCGCATATCACTATGTGATAGCATGCAATCCCATCCTCTTTGTAAACCACGAAGGAGCTCAGAATAGCAATTTACAGTCTAGTAAGGCACAAATTATTTATTTTGAAAATTCAAACCAGTGACAAATAATATTTTTGAAACTTAACCCTACAAAAATATTTATTTGATATAAATTTTGTGTAGCTTTATCGAGATCTACATTGTTTGTACAGTAAGACTTTCTCTACCTCTACAGTTTATAAGTCATAATTGCATGTATCAGTTTTGATGAATATATCACAAATTTGCGCACTCATATGTTACCTACATTTCGAACGCTTTTTAAGTAGTGTGCTAAGTCGTAGTTCTTCTTAATTGGTTTAATATAACAGGGAAATCAACGGAGCGGAAAGCAGATAAAATGTAGGGAGTGTTAAAAGGTGGAGTTTTGCATTTATTTCATAGCATCCGATTGTTAAATGTTTATTAGTTTGTGCTTTTTACCAGGAAATAGTCCATTTTATGTTTCATCTAAGACAAGTATAGGGTAGTTAAATTATAATCGAACCCACTCGTGGCCTCTCTCTACTGCACGAGAGGTCCGGCAGTCGCCGGAGTACTTACGCCTGCAGAGGCGGACTGGAAACCTTACCTTAAATAGATGCTGCTCTCAAACAGGCAGCATATCTCGGCTAAATATTCTCGTTCAATCTCCGAAGCTCATCTGCAGGTATTCTTGTGATTTCTTGCACAATGTTCTCCCTAATTTCCTGTATTGTGCGAGGATTGGAAAGATACAC